>BHFT01008012.1:0-29942 GCA_004320025.1 Laticauda laticaudata | reverse complement strand
GACATGACCATTTTTCACACTTACGACTGTTGCAGCATCCCCACAGTCATGAGAGGCCAGGCGAGGAGATGCATGCCCAATGTGAGTGATATTTAGTTGGCCACAGCCAGCCAATAACACGACCACCAAGCCATGCCCACCCAATCACATGACCACCAAGCAACACCTACCACTAAGCCACGCCCACAGAACCAGTTGTTAAAAATTTTGAATCCCACCTCTGGTCCCTTCGAACTCTGTTATTCTATGTTTTCTATGTCTATCCTTCCAGCTCTATTCTGTTTGATTGACTTAGAGGGCTCTTCAACTCTTCGACAAAAAAGCATTGAGGTTCATTAAGTCTGGTGTTGGATTAATTTTCATATCCCTGGATTAGAGAATATGAAAAGGGGAAGCCATGGTTCTCAGGAGTTAAAAAGGCTGTGTAAATAATTTGACTTATCAAATTCAGAGGATTCCTAGGGGTTTTTAACAAAGGCATAACACAAAAGGGAACTTTAGCCATCCAAACGCTGAAAATAAGCCCTTTAATATTGATTAAGAAGAATCAACACCGCCTGACTGTGAATGTCATGAATGGCTCAGGCTCAGTAGTGCAATCACATTTTGAATGCACTAATAATAAGAAGATGGGTCAAATGTCATCCTGCATTTCAACAGATTATTTTAGTAAATGGAGCCACTGAGACTGCAGTGGGAATTCCCAGCATGGAAAAAGAAGGATTTTTCTGTTTTTCATGCTCCAGCTTCCTGCTAAATGTGAAAAAAGTATAACTGTGCTTTCTCCCAGCTCAGTCCAGTTTAGTCCGCTGCAATTTTTGGTTAGAAAGTCATGAGTAGGACATTTTTAAGAAACATCTTCCTACTTATCCCGAGGTACTGATCTATTCCCTTAAAGTGTAGCATCTGTACACAGTGTTTAAAGCATTTTATTTAGGATTGGCAATGTGTGGGAAATTAAATTTATAAGCTAGTATATGCAAGCCAGTTTTCTAAATGTTCTTCCAATAGCAAAATCCAATCTCATGTTAGGAAAGAGCATTTCATGTCCAGGAATCAAGTAACCACATGGCCATTGAGTCAAAAAGGCAAGAGGAAGAGACCCCCAAATGCAAATTTTGTGCTAGTTTACAGATAGTCCTCACTTAATGAGTATTTTTTTAATGATGATTTGATGCTATGACAGCCACAGAATGGCCCATAAAGCATCAGCAAAAGTCATAAATGGCCACATTGCTGTCCTCAACAGTCATGTGATCTTACATCACAAAGGTCAACTTTAGGACCGGTCATGATGTTCCATAGTCACATGACCACAATTCAGTTTTTTATTTTTATTTTTGCTGGTTTCCAGCAGAAAACACCCATTCAGATTCATGGGTTTGCTTAACAACTGTAGCATTTTCTTACCAACCACCATGAAAAAGGCTGGAAAATTACTTTTAGTCACATGGATGTCTCCAATTTCCTCCACAACTAACAACCATAATTCCATGCCTAATTATAGTTATACACTGAATGACTATCTGTATTCCTTGGACTTGTGTGTGTGCCTGTGTGTGTGTATATGTCTTCCTAATTTTTGGAATTACACCAAACTTGCTTTCATACAATAATATTAATTGTATAACATTATTTTAAAGAATTAGTGGTCAAAACTTTAATCATGGTCCTACAAATCTATTATATCGACAGGAAAAGATTAGGCAACAGAATCAAAAGTTCTATTTTAAAGAGAATAGATGGATAATAATTTCCATATATTACATATCAAGCAGTAGGAGGGAGGGGGAAATTATAAGTCTGAAACAATTTTTCTGGCTTTGATATATTATCATTTTTATAAATAAAACAAAAATCTGTACCAGCAACAGATCATTATTCGTATTTGCACATCCACGACAGAATAACATGAAGTATTTAAATCAAAGTTATTAAACTCAACAGCAGTTTTCCACAGTGCCACTTGTTTCCATCCTGTAAAATATTTTATTTTTATTTCAGCCACTCTCCAACTGACCGATGGCTGAAGTCATGTTGACAGTGAGTAGTGTATTGTATGATTGTGGGAAACGACTTCGCACAAACCTCTCATTCAAGCAGCCATTCACAGGGATTTAGACCAGCCACTAGAATAGGGCACCTTTGGCTATTAACTGAAGGAATTTCTAACACAGTGGGAATGTTGAAACACTGTAAATGCCACATTCATAAGCCTTAATTGCCTGGATCGGAGGATAAAACAAACAAAGGCCTTTCAGGACTGGGGGAAAAGATGAAAAACGTGCCTTGTCCCTTTTTGGTTTAGGTGCAGTAAAAAAGAGTGCTATTTAATATACTATATCAGGAACTATTTATAATACTAAGGGAACTGAAATTGTAGACATATCTATGAACAAACACACCCTAAATACATACTAATATATAGACATTCTGAAAAAGTGAGCTTGATATAGCATAATCATTTTCAGGGTATAGCTGTGATGATATATCTTATTTCATCTTCCAGCTTGCTTTATTAATTTGTAAGAATGATTTCCGTTCTTTAGCCTAATTATTCTAATCTACTACTCCTGGGAATAAATCATTGGGCTTTGGGAAGTTGTGGATCCAATTAATTCATAGTTGATTGGAACATCACTGAATGGCCTGGGATATATATCAGCTCAAACATAGCCTATGAATCAATGAAGATTCTCAGTCATCCGTGTAAAGTTGTCTGAAAGCTGAGTCATGAGATGTTTCACTGCTCATCCAAGCAGCTTCATCAGTCAGACCAAGTTAGTTAGGCCAGCAAGAAAAATAAATCCAACTGCTCAGATTCAATGTTTGGGCAATTTTACCCAAATGACTGAAAAACTTCATTGTCATTTTGCAATGCACTTTGGGGAGGAAATCCCTTGGTGTGGAAGGAGTTGATATGTTCCAATGACACTCTGCCCAACTAATTTCCTCTGATGAAGCTGCTTTGATGAGCAGCAAAATGTCCCAAACTAACAAGAAGAATAAGTTCAGTTGCCATGACTCAACCTTCAGACATAGCATATGAACTAATATTGACTAAAGCTATACAATAAGAGCATGAGTTCTCATGTTAAAGATTCAGGTTCAATGCCCAATGTCTCCAGTCAATTTCACTGCCCCTAGGCAAGCTGGTCCAGGATCTGACATAATAATATAGCTTCTTGCATTCCCTTGTTCCTTTTTGATGATAAATCTACCTTACCTTATGAGGCATGGTGTTGCAGTGGTGAGAATGCAATACTGCAAGCTATTTCTGTTCACTGCTGGCTACCTGCAGTTTGGTAGTTTGAGTCTCGCTGGCTCAGGAAGAGCCAGATTGTTGGGGGCAATATGCCAACTCTATAAACCACTTAGGGCTGTTAAAGCACTGTGAAGCGTACACTGTAAGTCCAAGTGGTATTGCTATTGCTATTACCAGTGACGTGCAAGAATAAAAGAGGATAACCATGACACTAAAATTGGCCTATTCAGTTATTCCATTCAGCTTCTTGGCTTGCAGAGACAATCGTTTAATTAATGGAAATTAAAAAAACACCATTTATTTCTTTATTGAGAAATATTATGCAGTATTTTACAATGATTCTGGGTGAAATTATGCAAATAGCACCATCTATGCTGATTAAACAGCATGCCCATTTAATGAATAAATTGCAGCATTTACCTAGAAAATAAGTTTCCTTTGGACTTGTAAGGGATGGAGATGAATTTAACAATCAAGCAGGTCCAATCCTGAATAAAACCTCTTCCTCTTAGTAACAGATCTGAATTGTTTCTTGCACAGGAGAAGACACCTATCAGCTCAGAACAGTGGCTTTTCTTGGCACTGGTATTTTGTTAAACAACAGAATCAGAAGAGAAGAGTTTTTATCTCAAATGAATGCATTTCTAAAGTTTGTTCCTCTTTCTTTGCATGTTTGGTGCCTTCTCTTTTTTCTACACTGCTTTGCAGTACTGCTTGGGTTGATGGAATATAAAAATGTTTTTGTAGTAACTGTGAAGACTGATTTGAAGATCTACATTCAACAGACAATTCTGAGTTTGTTTCTATTATGAAAGACAGTCAATCTGAAAATCCTGGGAAGAGCCGAGGTAATGCAGTGGTTAGAATGCAGTATTGCAGGCTAACTCTGCCAACTGCCTGAAGTTCGATCTTGACCAGCTCAAGGTTGACTCATCCTTCCATCCTTCCAAGGTTAATGAAATGAGAAGCCAAATCGTTGGGGACAATATACTGACTCTATAAAAACGCTGAGAGAGGGTTGTAAAGCACTTATGAAGCAGTATATAAATCTAACTGCAATTGTTATTACTTCAAAGGCAATGAAATATTGGTTGATAGGTTATAACGCACATTTTGCATGCAAAGCTCTTTGGCTCTTGGAGAAAGCTGTGTGCAGAATATGAGTATAAAGTGCAAAAGGTTGGCCCACCTAATCAGAACCTATGCATAATTTCTTTTATCAAATTAAAAGTGTAACAATTCAGAGTGAAACAATCCTACTACCAAAAGACAAACTACTGCATCCAGAGAAAGTAAAAAAATGTATATGCATATGACCGATATAGTCTGGTATCCATCAATGTCTAATTTCTGAATATTACTGTTGCTTAATCTTTTATTTTTGGGGGGTGATGTATCAAATAATTCAATAACTCAAGAAAACCACTGCAAAAATATTCAGAATATGCATATATGGTTCAGGATGAAGTCACTGCAAAGCACTTTGCAATGATATGTGCCTACATTGCAATCTTCATTATAATGACTACACTTTCCAGCTTTGATCTTCTTATATAAATACTGAGTCATGACAGTAAATATATCTTACAAATTAGACCTTGCTTCTCTTATCCTAGAAGTCTTATGGTACTCATAGCAACATTGTATGACTCACTATAATGTATATCCTGGGTTGAGGAACATACTTGCACTTGCCTGCATAATATGAGCATTAGCACATTGTCTTGTAAATACAGGCAATATTATAAAAACTGAGCTGTAAAAAGTTCCAGTTCAGAATTCTCTTCTGAATGTATGCGATGCAAGACAAACTACTTACAATCACATCAAATCTACTTACAAAGACATTAAAGTTTGAATCATTGTGTCTCAATTTGAGACCTGTGCTGTGAATGTAGCTAAAAGTTTTCCATACAGTTTATGAAATTACTAAACCTACTGCACTTATTTATACTTTTCTTTCCATTTGGCTCTCCTTAAGCAATGCTATCTAACAGAATATGCCAATATATAAATAAAATGCCAAAATACTTGAAAACAACTATCTGGATTCTTTTCATAATGTGTGTTTTTTTTTTAAAAAAAATCCACATTATTACCCTATTTTCTTGCAGTTTTCCTAAAGTTTCAGTTACAAAACTGGGGGCTGGGAAGAGAAGGAAACATGACTAATAGATTTTGTAACAGAATTTGAAATGACTCATAGATTCCTTTTTTCCCCCAAGGGAAGCCTCAGAAAACCACATGAATTGAAAGTCAGACAATAGATAAACTTGCAAGCAAGAGATGTCATATTCTTTCCCCCCCACCCACCCCCATAAAAAAAAAATCAAAATTGAATTTACAAGCAAAAAAGACTTTAATTCCAAGGGAGGGGCAGAAAAGTGTCTAGCTTTTTTCCCCAACACACCATATGCTTCATTGATGCTGCTTTTTTAACATACATAGAAGGTTTCCAAAGTTTGAGGATACAATGAAAAATATGAACAGCAATTTAAAATAAAATAAAATATGCAATTGAAATAATCCCATACCACTACTAGCACCAATCCCACATTTCTTATTATATAATGTAAATCACCTCCCAGCCACAATCTTTGTCTAAGTGGGTCTTTCCTTCACAGCTGATTCCTTTTTCTAAGATAAATTTAAACCAGAAGGGGAAGACACTATTCAGGATTAGGAATAAAAAGGAAGCTATGACTAAGGACAATAAGGCTGAGTGAATCAATTTCATTTAACTGTGTTCCCATATTAAGTAGCTATCCATTTAGTGTAGCTTGTACATATAGAACTAACACACCAAACCTAGGTCTTCTAACCATAAATGGCTGGGATCTTGATCCTGCAATACTTAATATAAATATTCCTGGAGAATTTGTATGTAATCTCCCTATATTTGGCAGCTATCCATTTAATGTAGCTTGTACATATATAACTAACACACCAAACCTAGGTCTTCTAACCATAAATGGCTGGGATCTTGATCCTGCAATACTTAATATGAATATTCGAGGAGAAATTATATGTTTTCCCCTTGTCTTTGGGATATCTTGTGCATCAAGTACCAACAAACAGTGAGTACCAGAATAATATTTTCGTGTCAAAATGTGTTGATTACCAAATTCAATGAGTTACAAAACAGTTGAGTACCAAAGTACCACTGTCGTTATAATATATGTCACTGTTGATAGTTGCATTTTAGCTTAATTTTGGTTGAACTGTTTTTCACGTTCTAATTGCGGGAATGAAAATACGTATCTGCAGCCAAGGAATTGTGTGATTGTATATAGTATAAAATAAATCAGTAAGTCTCCACCTGTCTCAGAATGCAAGCAGTTGAGAAAGGAAGTGACAACCAAGTTCAGTGAAAGGGTATCACTCTCAAAACCATTCTCACTCATTGGTTTTTCCTACAGAGGCAAAATATTGTTTTTTAGTGATTCCCCAAATCTACCCACTTTTAAGTCAGTCGATGGACAGGCAAATTCTGCATCAAGTTCCTATGTAGACAGCTGTGCATATCCTCTTCAACATTCAGCTAAGGAAATAGCCTCATCCTTAATGAATTCTGAGCAATTTTTTCCACTGACTTGAACAGAGCAAAGAAGAAGAAAAAAAAACAAAACAAAACAAAATCAGAGCCTCTAGTCAGAATTTCTCATTTTGATGTTCCTCATTACATCAAGCACGCAAAAAAAAAAATTCAGTAGGCGTCAGACTACATAAAGGCAACAATGGTCACAAAAGGTCCTTCTCTTCATTCAAATAAGAAATGTCAGTCTGCTGCAAGCAAAAACTAATGAAAATATATATATATTGCAGCCACTGAAGCAGTCTGAAGACAATTGACACAAAAAGAAAACCGTCTCAGTTAAACAACATGTTGAAATTAATGGTTAATTTACTTGAAGTTCAATAAAATTTGAAATCATTCTCAAGCTTTAAATTATCTGTCTGGAAAATAGACTGTGCGGTAACCTCTTATTCATCTGGGAGCTTGTGTTGTAACATCCATTTTGTCCTTTTGATATCATTATGGTAAGCTACACATGCCTGTGGATACAGGGCCTGTCTAAAATGAACATTATATTATCCTATTATTAGTATTATTGTTGTTGTTGTTATGGTTGGTTGCAGAGTCAGCAAGATGTTTTGACTGCAACTGGCATTTTTATTCATTTATTGAACTCTACCTAAAAACCTGAGATAAATAGAGCTGACCGTAGGGCCCAATGCTCATCTCCATTCTTGGTTGAGGGAGCCAGCTTTCAAACTGCTAGATAGGCTAAGAGCTGAAGCTTATCACCTCATAAGAAGAGTTGTTTTGCAATGAGATGGGCAGCAAATAAATTTAATAAATAAGCAAACAAACAAAATGTTCCACATAAAGCTGCTTTTTGCAATTGACCAGTAACGATTTTGTCAATGCCAACGATGTTCAAAAGGTGCTTCAGATGTTTTGGGATTGCACTCAAGAATCCTATAACTGATAATTCTATTTTTGCTTTCTTTTGCCACAGTCATTTTACTTCTATTTGCAAGTCTTTGTATTCTGAAATTCCCCCACCCCACCCAAGTTCCTTCTCTTCTCCTGTTTTCAGCTATGCAATGTCCACTATCCAGACTTTTTTGTCTTTCTGATTGACAATTGTAATTAAGTCTAGAATACTACAATGGTGACAAAGAGGCAGAGGTTGCTAAGCACCTGAATGGTATTACAAGAGTTCAGGATGCCATGACAATCTTAAATATGAGATTGGTCACAAAGTTATTTTTAACTGCTGTTGTAAATTTGGTCACTAAATGAGGCAGTTGGTAAGCAAGGACCTGTACAGTTGCAGTCCTTTCAAAGTATTGCTGAAGAAGTTAGAGCTAGCCTTATATACGTCCTTATGTTAAGTTTATTCAAGATTTGTCTATAAATTCATTGAAGCTCATTAGTAAATTGCCCTGAAACCAGTGATAAAGTATCTAAACAATGTTCAAATCAATAACTAAGTAACTCTTAAGTTAGAAATGGCAGGTTATATAGGTTTATATCAAACCATACAATTAATAATTAGCCAGGACTTCCAAAGCACATGTATGCAATGGATAACTCATAGGTGAAATTGTTTCCCTTGGAAAATCAACACAGGTTTTTTTTTTCCTTGTGAAACAAACTTGTAAGTTATTTTTTATTTTAGAATCACCATTTTAACTTTATAAGATAGTTACAGTTAGTAAGTTATGATTTTCCCAGTTGCAATGTAGGGCTGTGAAAGTTGGACCATAAGAAAGGCCGAGCGCCAAAAAATTTAGGCCTTTGAACTATGGTGCTGGAGAAGACTCCTGTGAGTCTCTTAAGGCCCTATCACACTGGCCGACGGATGCAAAACATTAGTAAAAAGGACACAGCAGACGAGAGAAATGTTCCATCCGTTGTTATCCGCTCTCAAAAGTGCCCCGAATTTGCATAACCAGAGCAGACAACACGGAACGAAAGGAACGGACGGGGGGAGGATGTAGAGGCTGATGGAAAGCGGATGCTCCATGGAAGCCTAGCGGATGGACGGATGGGAGCGGATGGCACATCCGCAAGGCTTCCGGGGGAGTACAGCAAAGCGGATGTGGAACGGAAAGAGCGGATGCAGAGTGGATGCCAAGCGGATGAAGCGGATGCAGAGCGGAAGCCTAGCGGATGCCTAGCAGATGCACAGCGTTCACTGCGCATGCGGGGAGGATGCCTTGCGTCAGCCCCGCAGATATAAAGGGAAGCAGCTCGCAAGCAGGTCAACATTCAGAGGAAAGACCTGCTGCCAGACACAGCTTGCCAGCCAGCCAGCCAGCCAGCAACCCAACAACCATGGGAAAGAAAAGGAAGCCTCTGCCATCTGCTGCCAGCCCTGGCAAGAGGGACAGGGCCACCATCTCACCCCCTGGCCCTGACTCTGCTTCTGCTGGGGCTTCTGCTGCCCGGGCTCGCTCTTCTGGTGCTGGGGCTTCTGCTGATGCTGCTCTGGAGGTGGTGCTTCTGCTGATGCTGCTTCTGGTGGTGGTGCTCCTGGTCCTGCTGGTCCTGCTGGTTGGTCCTGCTGGTTGGTCCTGGTGCTCCTGGTCCTGCTGGTGCTCCTGGTCCTGCTGGTGCTCCTGGTCCTGCTGGTGCTGCTGCTGGTGCTGCTGCTGCTGCTGGTGCTGCTTTTGCTGCTACTGTTGTTGTTGTTGCTGCTGCTGGTGGTGGTGGTGTGGAGGAGCAGTCCCTACAACCTCGAAGCCCCTCTGATGAGGGCCCATATGGCCCTGCCAGAGGGAGGAAGAGGCAGACGCGTGAACGGGAGAGGAGGCAATACTCAATCGAAGAGGAACATGAGGAGGAGGTGCTTGAATGGCTCAGAGAGAATGAATATCTTTGGCGGAAGGGACAAAGGCTCTATTGAGACACCAAGAGGAAGCAGGCTGCTTGGAGAGAGAAGGCGGAGAGCCTGGGCTACACTTCGGAGGTGCTCCTCGGCTGGTGGAAGCACATGCACACCTGGTACAGGAAGCTGCACCTCAAGAAATCTGGCCAAGCCGCAGTTAGCTGACAGACCGAGAGACCTACGTGATGGCCAAGTGCAGCTTCTTGGAGGGTGAGATCTGCCACCGAGGAGCAACCCCTCTCACAACCCTCTCTCTCAGGCAGCCTGCTGAGAGCCAGTCCTCTTCTGGCCAAGAGTCAGTTCCTGTGTCCAGGCAGGTATCTGTGGAGCGTGCCACGATGGAGACCCGACAGCTGTACTACCCATGGCGGAGCGTATGGAGGACCCCCTGACGCAGTGGGAGCAAGGAGAGGGCATTTCCACCACAGCCCAACCCGCATCCACCCCCAGCTCCACCTCCACCGAAAGGCAGAGAGGCAGACCAGAGGGGCAGAGCCCACTGTCCTGCTGGAGATCAGGGACACCATCAGGAGCAGCGTAGATCTCCTCTCTCAGCTGGTACACACCGACGTCCCATCCTCCAACCGCAAGCCCTTCCTCACCTATGTCAACCAGACCCTCATGAACATGTCGGAAACACAGTACCAGGTGGTGAAGGACAGGATCACAGATCTTCTTCACAACCCTCCAGACCAAGCTGAACCTGCTCCCACCCAGCCCAGGCCTGCTCCTCCATCCCAGGTGATGTCACTGCCCTTCCAAGGCTTTCCACAGGCCCTCACCTACCAAGGCTACGGCACCTCAGACCAGCGCTCCAGCAGCAGCCACCTCCACAGCACCTGGACCCTTCACCCCTGAGACTATGGACATGCCTCAGACTGACTGAGAAGAGTGCCAGAGACTGGGTGGCTACCTGTTGACTTTATTTTTGCTTGGGACACTTGACTTGGGTCGTTTTTCTTTTACAGCTTGTTATTAATAAAGATTATCTTTGCTTCACACACTTGCTTCATTTATTTTTGTCAAAAAAGTCTTGGTGGAAACTTTTAGAAATGGTTTAAGCCTTTGCATGCCTGTGGATGGTAAGGATAGCAGTGGGATGGGCAGGGATACCTTTGGGATGGGTGATAGCTATGGGATGGGCAGGGATACCTTTGGGATGGGTAATAGCTGTGGGATGGACAGGGATACCTGTGGGATGGGCAGGGATACCTTTGGGATGGGTAATAGCTGTGGGATAGATAAGGCTCCAGTGCAAGCATAGTGGGACTGTATGGTCCACCTTCCCAGGTGCCACACCTATGGCCCTTCATTATCAATAATAATGTAATCATTCATCCACACATGTCAACATAAACACAACTTTTATTAAATGCCCTGTTCATTGTAGGGCCACCCAACATACATGGCCCAATCTCATCAGTTTGATGAGACAGGCTGAAGGAAGCATCCATTAAGCATCTATCATCCTGTCTTGCCACTCCACTGCTCCAGCTGGGGATGTTGCACCAGTGTCTCAGGAGGTTGCTCTGCTTCTTCCCTTCACGTGAAGCTCTGTTGGGGCCTTGCACATCCTTAGTGTCTATCAGGTTTCGCCCTTGCCTCCATTCTCCAGGCTCCATGTCCCCATTGCCTTGTTGGAGGTCCACGAGCCTGTTCTGCAACACTGGGTAGCGGGTGCTCATGAGATTGTGCAGGATGCAGCAAGCTTTCACGATCCTCCTCACGGTCTCTGGGCGATGCTGCATGGCGGTGAGAAGTACATGGAACCTGTTGGCCAGGATGCCAAAGGCGTTCTCCACCACCCGCCTTGCCTGGACAGCCTGTAGTTGAAGATCCTCTCTTCACGGGTGAGGCATCTGGAAGTGTAGGGCTTCATGAGGTAGGTTCTGAAGGAGAAGGCATCATCCCCCACGATGAAGTAGGGAACATCTTGTGTGTCATTGGGCAGGGGGTCTGGATCTGGGAAGCCCATGATGAGGTTTGTGTTCCAGCCCCTCCTTGAGGTCACTGGCGTTGTATACCTGGGCATCTGAAGATGAGCCGTTGCCTGAAGCATCGATGTACATGAACTTGTAGTCAGCATTGACCATGGCGAAGAGGATGATGCTGAAGAAGCCCTTGTAGTTGAAATAAGTGGATCCCGACTTGGCTGGAGCTTTGCAGGCCACGTGCTTCCCATCTATGGCTCCAACAGTGTGGGGAAGTTCCACTTCTGATACCACTGCTCTGCAACTTTCTTCCAGCCTTCTTCAGTGGAGGGGCACTGGAGGAGCTCCTCCATGTATTCTTTGATGATGGCCTGCACCACTTCTCTGACCACAATGCTGATGGTGTTGTGTGGCACCCTCCAGCCGTACTGCATGCTCCTGTAGGTGGTCCCTGAGGCCAGGTGGCGCAGAGTCAGTGCCACCTTGAGCCCAGGTTCCAGGCTGGGCCGGAAGTTGGTGTTTGCCTTGTCAACCTGGGGCTCAGTCGCTCCACAATTCATCAAACATGGCTGGAGGCATCCTCATGAAGTTCTGGAATGCACGAGGGTCTTCGTTCCTCAGCTCCACCATCAGTTGTTGTACAGTCCATACTCTGCTCTTCTCCCAATCCATCTTCGGACCCAGACACTTCTTGGATGCCTCCTTTTCTTCCCGTAGAACAGTTGAAAGAGCCTGTAGATGGCTTCACACTGTTGCAGATGATGGTGGCTACCAAAAGGTCTGTGTTATGATCCATGGTGGACATCAATGGATGCTGTGGAAGAGCAAGAGCCAGATGAAGGCTGCAGAGGTCTGCACAGCAGGGCTGCTGGACTGAAAGTGAGATCCAGGTGAGTTCCTCCCCCTTTTTTTAGGCAATATAGGTTTTCCACTAGGTGTCCTTTTGCATCCTCTAGACATCCTTAATATCCAAGATAGGTCCCCTCTGAGAATGTTTTTTTCCGTTTTAAATGCTTTCTTTGTGAGTTGCATCCACTTTCATCCTTTCTCCATCCATGCTACTAACACTGCGTGTCCGTTCCATGTCCGTTTCGCTTCCTCCCTGTGTCCGTTTTCCACTGGAACGGATTTGAGTTGCACGGATGCGCAGCGGATGCCTAGCGGATATAGTGGATGCGTAACGGATGACGACGGATGTAGAATGGATGTTCCCCATATGCGTTGTGGATGCAGAACGGATGCGTTTTGATACATTTTCTGCTCAAAAAGTTTTGAGCAGCTCAAAACTTTTTGAGCGGATGGAACCTCAGTCGATGGATGCTGGACGGACAAAGAGGATGAAAAACAGAGGCAGTGAGTACAGAATGGATGAATCGCGTTAACCAACGGATGGCAAGTGTTTCTCTCCGTTTTACATCCTCTTTCCATCCGTTGGTGCAGTGTGACATGAGCTTTAGACTGCAAGGCATCAAACTGATCAGTCCTAGAAATCAACTCTGACAGCTCTTTAGAAGGCCAGATTCTGAAGATGAAACTCAAATACTTTGGCCAACTAATGAGAAGGAAGAACTAATGCTGGGAAAGATTGAGGGCAATAAAAGAAGGGGAAGAAAGAGAATAAGGTGGCTGGTTTGAGTCATTGAAGCAGTAGATATGAGCTCAAATGGACTCCAGAAGATGGTAGAGGACAGGAAGGCCTGGAGGAACATTGTCCATGGGATCGTGATGGGTCAGACATGACTTTGCAACTAACAACAACAAACAAAGAGTTCAAGTTAGGAAATTTCCATTCTATTTAAACTGCTTAAATGTGCACGCATAGGCACAATGTTCCTACAAGAGAAATCGTCCACTGCCTGTTTTTAAATATTGTATTACATGTGCAAACCTTGGATGTCTGAAAGAGATATTTCCACTCTCTCGCTCCGACAGTGGGGATTAGCTCCTGAAATTACATCAGCCGCTTGCATTTTCTGTATTAAAATAACGCTTAAAATCCCATCTTAAACATAAATTAAAAAAACAGTCTCCAGATGGATCCAGAGGGCACCTCTGATTTATTTGCTTTAACCATGCTTTGCAACCTTAATTCTTCATTTCATCATGGCTAAAATTTATGAATAGAAAAGATTTGTCAATTTGTAAATAATCAGACTGATTGCCTGATTAAGAGTCATATCTCACTCGTCAAATTAGCATTTAACATATAAATAGTTTTAGACTTACTACTAATCACTTAAGCAACCAAACTTCCAATGGACCAACCTGGGTATTACTTTGGACACAGATTCAAAGTTATGATGGTCTGCTGTCAACCCTTTGTGATTATATGACTGCATTTAATGCACTCCACAACCAGACTGCATTTATGGACATTTGCAGTGGTCCATGGTCACGTGACCATATTTTACAATGGTTTTGCCAAAAAACAGCCTTTATGACTGCAATGCTCATCTTACACTTGTGGCATTGCTGAACAATCATAGCAAAAATGTCATAAAATAAAATGCAACCATCCCAAGTTATAAACACGTTGGACAAGTTCCATTATGTTTGTAACTCAAGGACTACCCATATTGCTGCAGATATTCAACAATGTTTAGTCTAAATATGAGACAGAAATGTACTACAGCTTCCAAAAAAAGCCAACACAGTTCTAGGCTGCATAAACAGAGGGATAGAATCAAGATCATATGAAGTGTTAATACCACTTTATAATGCCTTGGTAAGGCTACACTTGGAATATTGCATCCAGTTTTGATCACCATGATGTCAAAAAGATGTTGAGACTCTAGAAAGAGTGCAGAGAAGAACAATAAAGATGATTAGGGGACTGGAGGCTAAAACATATAAAGAATGGTTTCTGGAACTGGATATGTCTAGTTTAATGAGAAGAAGGACCAGGGGTGACATGATAGTATTGTTACAATATCTCAGAGGTTTTCACAAGGAAAAGGGGGTCAACTATTGTCCAAAGCACCTGAAGGCAGGACAAGAAGCAATAGATGGAAACAAATCAAGGAGAGAAGCAACCTAGAACTGAGAAGAAATTTCCTGACAGTTAAAGCAATTCATCAGTGGAACACTGGAAGTTTTTAAGAAGAGATTGGACAACCATTTGTCTGAAATGGTATCGGGTTTCCTGCCCAAGCAAGGGGTTGGACTAGAAGACCTTCAAGGTCCTTTCCAACTCTGTTATTCTATTCTGTTCTAACCAATAGAGGTGACCAAAAGAGCCAAGCAATAGGTCCAGTAATACACTTAGAATCAATGTGGTGTAGAATTACTTTACAGTACATGGAACCTGACTCAGATGAAGACCCCATCATCAAGTGGTAACTCTTTGGGCTTGTACTGTGGTTCCAATCTGGATCAGGCCCACTGCACATGTAAAACAGTTTTCCTTTCATTCAATATTTCTACAGCAAGAGCAGGCAATTTCCAGAGAAACAAGTGCACCACCTCAGCATTCAGAGTAACAGTTCCTGGCACCTACCAAGTTTTCCAGGTTTCTTGTACTTGTGTCAGAAGCACTGAATGCTTCTGCAATTGAAAGGATTAGCAGGTGACATCACCATTGCCGTGGGGACATCCAGTTGTGGGCTCCTTTCATGTCCCTGGCAGAAGTTGGAGTGAGGGACCAGAGTTCAACCCTGCCCCATGGCAGCTCTCCAAAATCAAACACAAGCTTGCTAACCTTGTACCCAGCATCTGTGCCACTCGAGCCACTGCGCTCCTTATTAAAGGTCACATTTTTGATTCAGTGCAAACCATTTCTTCAATATCGGATTTGTGTTTTAACATGCCATAACATATGCCAGTCACAAAATGCAACTCTGACACCAGGAATATTAAAAGGCAAGAACTTCCAACACTTATCAGAACTTAGATCTCTCAACAAGTTATTTCGACACCTCACATTTTATCTTCTAATTGGTGCCAATCTGCTTATGAAATTGGCAACAATTCACTCCACACCAGGTGCACCACATCACTCCAAACACTAATTCTAGATTATTTCAAAAGGATATGGGATTAAAAACAGAAACAAAGAACCTCCACCCACCCTTGAAGATAGGGTAAGTCTGTGTTTGGCTTTTCAGATGCAATTTGTTTGCAAAATAGTTAGAATATATTTCTGTCTAGTTCTCAGCTTGCTTTAATATATTTTTTTTAAATGCTGCATAGCAGACATTTTTAGAAGGAAATTCCTGTCTAAACTTGCTCCAATTTTGCACATTTCCAATCCCTGTAAATCCTCGGCAGCTCCTGCTATTTCTCATTCATAAGCACTGAAACATTATTGGACTGATAGTGGAGGGGGCCATAATGTATATGTTCCCATAAAAAATTTCCTTTTTTGGGTTAGCAACATTTTGCAGAAAAAGAACAACTAGTAAGCCAAAGTAAATAATGGCATGATAAGAACAGAAAGAAAAACATTGCCAAGATGAGTTACAGATACTCCTTGTTTAGTAGGCCAATTGGGACACAAAACTTCATTTTTAAGTGACAGTCGTAAGTAAAAGCAAAAACAAAAAAACCCACATGACTTCACTGCTTAGAGATGGCAGTTCAGGCAATCCTGGTTGCCATCAAAAGAGAACTGTATAGTTGGTTAAACAGGGATCTCACATTCCCACAACTTCCAATTTCCCGCTGGCTTCCCCATTGACTTTGCTTGTGAGAAGCCAGCAAATCATAATCACATCACTGCAGAGGTGTAATGACAGCCATGAATAGAGATCTTTCTTTTCTAAATGTCTGGACAAGCCTGACACTACCATTCATTCAGCACTGTCAATAGTACAAACAATTCATGAAGGAATGGTTGTTAAATGAGGACTACCTAGAATTACTCAGTATACAGTTCCATAAATTTTATCCATGCAAACTATCTTTCACCAATACTTTAGTAAGTTGATGTTCTTACTTCTTGCTTTATCAGGATCTTCTCAGTTACATGTAAAGACAACTTTCTCAATCTTCTCTTCCTTCTCAATTTGTTGATTCTTCCTTCTTATTCCAATTTTTCAATTTGATCAACATTTTATGACCCTGTAGTCCCTTACTTCAGGTTAGAGTTGGGTTAACTGGATGAATCTGAGTGTTTTCTGGCCAGGTGTCCTTCCAGATCTGGAGTTCACAGATATTTTTTTTCTTTTCACCCTAAGAGAGAAACATCTGCCACTACCAGGAATTGAACTAATGGGAGGCAAGTATCTTCACCACTGGGCTACCACGCTGCTCAATTTGATCCTCACTTATTCTCTCCACATAACCAAATAACTCAAAATACTTCTCCCATATGGATCACTTATTTTTGTCTTCAATTCACATTCATCACCCATTCATTCTAAACTCTATTAACTAAGCCATTCTCATTGGTGTGGGGTCCTATACTCATTGGTTTAATTTATTTTTATATTTCTCTTAATAAAATGAGCAGGAACATATTCATATACACCACTTTCATTTTACAGAGAAAGTTGTTCCTTCCAACAGATCATTTATATTAATTACCTTCCTGCCAGCACTTCTACATCTTTGGGTTCCAAAATTATTTTTCTTGCCTTTATTAAATTTTCTGCTAACATATGCAAAATCATCTATTCATTTTTTTCACTTATGTATAATTTGCAATTGTTCAGTCTATTTTCTATGTTGACTCCAGCTTTCTTGATCTTTGGCACATTTTATATCCATCATGTACAACTTTTACAAGATTCAGCAACCAACCATCAATTCCATGGGAAACATTCCACAATCCAATCATATTATTCTCTTTATCATATACTTTTACAAAATCAACAAATTTGAGATCAACATTTTTTCTCATATTCATGCTGTCCAGAGTAATTAATACTTGTAATGCCAACCATGGCAAGATGGATGGTAAATAAGTTTAACAAAATAAATACATTTCTCAGGGTTTTCCTGAAGAGATATAACTCTGATTTGTAGATCTTCTGTCTAACATAAAGCTGAACTGCAATTATCAATTTTTAGCATATTGCTAATTATAATCTCTTATACTGTTTGATCCAAACACCTTCCCAAGCACATTGAACAAACTAATACCTCTATAATTTTCTTTTTTTTCCCTCCTTCATACAGAAGAACAATAAGGCCATTCTTCATGCACAAACTCAGTCTTCACAGATACACAAATAATTTGCACCATCACAATAGGGAATGTATGTTTCATATTAAAATTTTTCCAATTATATTTTTCAACTTCTATACCATTTTTACATTCCTACAGAATTCATGACTTTCTTTGATCAATGGAGTTCAATGTTTCATTCCAAAATATATTTGAGGAATCATTTACAGACAAATTTCAAAATATTTGTTCCAACATACCTTACTTCCTTTTCATCCCAAACCATTTTACTCCTTTTATTTTTAATTACAATCACTCTGCTGACGGCTCTTTGTTTATCCTTTATCACCCCTTCCAAAATGTTTTATTTTGGTTAATAACACTCCACATTTTTTCTTCATCTTTTAATCTTAAGCATTCTTTGGAGTGTTTGACTACATTCTTTAAGTTTATCCTTTTCTCTATATAATATTATGTATATTAGGTCTGCTTTCCATTCATTTTATCAGAGGAATAGTCTGACTTTTTATATCTGATTCATGCTTTCTCTTTCTGCAAACATTCTACTTTTATTTGTTTCTTAAACCTCTTTCCTTTTCTTCTATGACCATTTCTCCCATTGGTCCATTGCTAATTTTACTCAAAAGATGGCATCATTCTCCACCTTGTATCCTTCAATAATTTCCTCAATATTTCTTCACAAGTAAATCCATTATTTCTTCAGATTTACATTCCTACTTTGTACAGATGTACAGTTGAACAACTTAGGTGTTAAACCACACATTGAAAATGAATAGGCCTATTTCTAAGTAAATACATCATTCTCAAGATCTTTGACTGACCCAATCACTTTTCCCATATGCATCCTATTCTCATCTATCTATTCATACCACCTATCAAAATATTTTTCCCTCTGGTTTGTTTCATATAAAACTCTGAACAATGTTACGCAAGTTATGCAGCTATCATCATCTACTACATTCCTGCGTTTATATATACACACAACTGGATGTCACCATTCCTTACTTTCTGAGATACATCTTAGACATTTCATTCACATTTTTATTCATTCATGCTCTTTATTGCTTACTAGGATCTGCAGCATTTGGATAGAACAGGAAAATGTCTTCATGTCTGATGAAACTATGTTCTATCCACCTACTAATGGCTTTTAAAACAAGGAGGTGCTTAAAAAGAGGAGCTCACAGGAACAATAAGTCCACATGTGCTACATCAGATGTACCTTTCCTTCTTTGTATTCTACTAGTTGCACACCTTTTTACATGTCAAATCAAAATTTTTCTGGTCAACTATCTTATAACTTTGTTGCATGGAATATTGCCTGCTAATGCTAAAAGACAATATCAGTCAGGTCTGATATATTTTGACTCATATGTCACAGGCTCAATCACATTCTAGATGCATCCCAAGCATGCTCATTTTATTCTATACCAGGGGTGTCAAACTCTATTTCATTGAGGGCTGCATAAGGGTTGTGTTTAACCTCAGGGCACTTTGTGCTGTGGTCGGAATGGGATGGGCTTGGGCCCATTTCTGACTGGGATGGCCTCCTGCAGTCCTCTGCCAGCAAAAATGAAGCTTGAGGGGGCCCGCATGTGATCCCCCTGAGTTTTTTCACTGGCAGAGGTCTGTAAGAAGCTGCCCCAGCCGAAAACAGAGCCTGGGAGGGCCGCTGGCAGAGGAACCACGGGCTGGTCCTTCACTGTTTCCAGGGTGGCCCCATGGGCCAGATCTAACCACCCCATGCGCTGCATCTGGCCCATAAGCCTTGAGTTTGACACCCCTGTTCTATACAAACTAAGATTTCTTACCTAGACATTATTCCACAACAGCAATAGCAATAGCACTTAAGATTTACACACCATTCTGTTGTGCTTTACAGCACTTTCTGGGCTGTTTACAACATCAGAATATTTCCCCCAACAGTCTGAATCCTCATTTTACCAACCTCATAAGAATGGAAGGCTGAATCAACCTTGAGCCCATCAGCATTAAACTCCAGGCTGTAGGCAGAGTTAACCTGCAATACTGCACTCTAACCACTATCCTACCAGGACTCACAAGCCACCAATCCACTGACTATGCCAACTAGAAGTTATATATATGATGTGCGGCCATAATCAGAATATGGAAGCCTGTTATTATTATTCATTCTGTTTCTCTAAAAAGACAAACTTTGCACTATTATATTATTCTACTTAGAGCAAGACTGTGTTGCACAAAAGAGGCTGTTGGAAATGTATTCAAATACCAGAACATTGGAGTCATGTCTATGACTCACAAACTCATTAGCCATGCCCAAATTCAGATGTTATTAGCTACTGATGACTTCACGACTCCTAACCTCCACACATATACCCCACTGCCTAACAGCCACCAGCTCATGTTTCAAGGTTCATCTGCATTCAAGGGGGTGAAAGCCTTTTGTTGAAACATTCTTGCCAATAAAAGAGTTTCCTGTCCTGGCAATGTGAAAGAACAAGGCAGAGAAAGCAACTGAGCTGATGCCAAACAAAGCCAGATTTGGAAACAAACCTAAAGGGGGGCAGAAGGGTTGGACAATCTATGTTCAGGGTACAGAAAACTCCAACATTTTAATGATCTCTCAGAAAAAACAACAACCAGTTCCTAGTGCTGAAGAGGATTAGATTAGATAAACAGAGTTGGAAGGGACCTTGTCAGTCATCTAGTCCAATTCCCTGCCCAAGCAGGAGACCCTATACCAGTGATGGTGAACATATGGCATGCATGCCAGAAGTGGCATGTAGAACCATCTCTCCAGGCACGTAGAGCCATCATCTGTTGCTCTTCCGGGTTCTGGTGCGTCAGCTAGCTGGACTTCTGGTTTCAGGACCTTTTGAATCTCTGTGGTCGTGGAGATTGGGAATTCTAGTCTCTCCCTAGGCATGAAAGCCAGCTGTGTGACTTTGGGCCAATCACTCTCTCTCAGCCCAACTTAACTCACAGGGTTGTGATTGTGGGGGACATTTGTCTTCCTCTTTTAAACTGGATTAAGGAATAAATGGGTAAGTGGAGCGGAGTTTTACAGGACAGCCACATCTTTGAAACTTAATTAGCTTTCTTCCAAATTTCCAGTCAGGTAAAAGCTATCCCTTTGTGAAGTTGTTCGCTTACAGATTTAAGTATTATTTTCTAAACGCAATCATATGATTTCTAAGCAGAGGAGGGGGATTATATTGACTCATATAATATCCCCACTGCAAGCATCTTGATTTGCAACATCAGTAAAAAAAAAAAAAACAAGACAGGAATTTATAACCAGATTACTCAAATGCCAACTACTTGAAGCCAGTCATGCTTCATTTCATCCCTGTGAGAAATAGACCCATAAAGCAGTGGTTGTGTTTCATGGTATTTATGCCACAGCTATGATTTCAAGGTATTTACTCTAAAATTGCAGACCTAACAACAGTCTCTTATTTATAGTCTCTACACAGACCAGATTGAAGAGTATATAAAGAGAGGAAAGGTAGTTTCAAGGCTGAAGCATTAATGTACTCTAGTACATTATCATATATGTCTCATCATATAACAAGTTTTCAAATTTTGCACATAATTCAACAGCAGTGACTTTTCAAGTGACTTATAATACAAAATGTACTTTTATTGTCATTTTTTTTACTGTGAGCACACTAGCACACATTAAAAATGAAATTAAATTGCCTGCTCTCAAAAGAAAGCATATATTTACCCATACATGTACATCAGACACATATCCATACACACATAGATGTTATATAGACATACATGCACACCCACACCCACTCACACATATATTAATCACTGTCTATTTTAAATATATACCGGAAAGAGGAAACTCAAGAGTTCACAAGGTTGATACTTTAAAGCCCAGCAGGGGTCTCCAACCTTGGCAACTTTCAGACTTGAGGTCTTCAACTCCCAGAATCCCAAAGCTGGCTGAGGAACTCTGGGAGTTGAAGTCCACAAGTCTTATAGTTGCCAAAGTTGGAGACCACTGCCCTACAGGACATGGGACCAAGTTCTTTCAGGAGCAGTATCTTCCTAGGGACATCTACCTACCCCATCAGACCGTGGCATGGAGCAGGTCCTGTCAGATAAGGAGAATTTCTGGTGTGTCCTAGCGGGGAATCCTTTTCTGCCATAGTCCCCACTCCCATCATTTCCCTTCCCCATGGTGAGACTGTTTGCCTTCCAGAAGGTCCTCATAGAGCCAGCAGTATGCAGCAGCAGCCAGAAAAGCTAATGCAATCCTAAATTGTATTAACAGAGGGATACAATCAAGATCAAGGGAAGCACTAATACCACTCTATAAAGCCTTAGTAAGACCACACCTAGAGTACTGCATCCAGTTTTGTTCACCACATTATAAAATAGATGTTGAGACTCTAGAAAAAGTACAGAGAAGAGCAACCAGGATGATTAGGAACTGGAGGCTAAAACATACAATGAACGGTTGCAGAAACTGGGCATGGTTACTCTAGTGAAGAACCAGGGGAGACATGATAGCAGTCTTCCAATATTTGAGGGGTTGCCACAGAGAGGAGGAAGGGGTCAAGCTATTTTCGAAAACACTTGAAGGCCAGGCAAGGAATAATGGATAGAAACTGAACAAGGAGAGTTCTTGGTTTCCAGGTTGTTCCCTTAACCTGGAAACAAGGAGAAACTTTCTGACAGTGAGAACAATCAGTCAATGGAACAGCTTGCCCTCGGAAGTTGTGGGAGTGCCATCACTTGAGACTTTCAAGAAGAGATTGGACTGCCATTTGTCAGAAATGGTGTAGGGTCTCCCGCTTGGCTAGATGACCTACAAAGTCCCTTTCCAACTCTGATTATCTTGTTATCTGTTATAGTAACATAAATACATTCAGAAGTACCAGCCCACACATGGGAATTCAGAAATGATAAATGTGAAACTGGGAGGAAGGGCTGATAATATCTAACAGCTTCATACAGGACTACAGATACACTGAAATTACCTTAAATAATTTAAAATTCTAAAACTCTCTTTTCTTTTCTGACAAGGATTTCGTTTACTCCGATATCAACTGAGGAGTACAATAACTTATCCCAAATTTAAAGCAACACAAATACATATTATATAAGCTGTTTTAAAATTATATACTGTTAAAATATATTTATACATATTTTAGGACCAACAGATGGAGAGAACAAACATCGGGGAGGCATACAACCAATCATGTCATGCTACTTCTAGAAAGCCTCAACATTTGTCTTTCTATCTTCTGAAACAGGAGTCAACTAAGAGCATTTGAAATATCACTGAACTGTTAGGGCCATATTTACAAGTCAACAATAAGTGATTATGACAGCATTGAACAAAACAGTGTAGCAAGTTGATTACTCCTGGCATAATATTCAAGCCATCAAGCAGATTTCTCCTGGAATGGTTGTGCTAGGATTGGAGGTAGTTGAGGAAGCCCAGTGACATTTGGAAATTGCATCATGATCATATAAATTATAGAGCACAGCCAACTATATTAAAAGCTACTACTATTCTAGAGCTGTCTCTGAATCTGAAAATTTTCAAAATCTAGGCTAGCACACAAATGACAATCGATGGTAACCAACATATTGTTCACATTCTCACCAAGAATTGCTGAACTTCTAACACTTTACACTTTGGAGTATAAATCAAACCCAGACAAACCTTGGCTGTAACTGAAGGAGGGAGGGAGAGAGGAAAGGAGGAAAGGAGGAAGGGAGGATTAAAATCTAGAGTTGGGCAGCCAATACATTTAAATAAATGACTTCTCATCAACATTAATTTTGAAATGATATTTTTTACCCTGAAACATAATCAAATATATTCTTAAAGTTGGGTGAACATTCTTGTTTGCTAGGAATCAAAATTCCATTGATTATCATGCTGAAAAAACCAAACTTTCTAAGCTTTTGTTCAGTACATTCGCCACCTTACCCAAAATGAGACGGCAGAAAAAAGACCTGTATTATCAACAGTATAAGAATGATATCTCATTTCAGTTTTCAAAGAAACTGAATCGAGTGTACAAAGGTAATGTTTATGAACAACTATAACTTCTGCACTTTGCTTTGAGCACTTTAGAATATATAAATTTTTATCTGTCAAAAGTGATACTACAGAACCATCTGGGAAGATATTTTAAGAGTCACTGCTTATGAATTCCTCCCACAAGTGCAAGTTTCCAAAGCCTAACTATTGTTTATATATTTATTCAAATCTATTTTTACAATCACAATTGTACATGGTTATATCTCTACTACAATCTACCCTAAGTCAACAAATTAAAAGTTATGTCTATAGCAAGCTGTAACTTATTAAATCATCATATTTTTGAAAAATACCACCTATAATTTTTTGATTTGACGGTGGGATGAGGGCTAGGCTATAACTTATAAAGGAATGGAACCACAGAGTTTGAAAGATGATCATTTGTAGCATAGCATGAAAGTGACACTTCAAGTCACAAATTTCTAAAGAAGTCAACTTTCCCATTAAAGTCATTGCCCTAATTATATAGAGTAGAGTTGGATAGTGTAGGGTAGGGTAGGGTAGGGTAAGGTAGAGTAGAGTAGAGTAGAGTAGAGTAGAGTAGAGTAGAGTAGAGTAGAGTAGAGTAGAGTAGAATAGAATAGAATGAGCTGAAAGAGACCTTGGAAGTTTTCTAGTCCAGCCCCCTTGTTGTTTAGGATCTTGTGGGGAAAGGTGCCCTATTTCAGCAACAATCACTGGGTTAGGCGTCAAGTAACATTATGATCTGACAGTGGCAAAAAGATTTCCAAACATAAAAAAGCCCAATTCTCTTCAATAAAAATCTCTCTTCCTATATTTCTTTGACTGCACACAAATCCAATCTTCAAAATATAAAATGGAGTTTTAACTAGGGGTGGGTTTGAAACATTTTAGTAAAGGGTTCTCTGTCCAGATGCCAGGAGAGCGTGGCCATCATGGGCATGGCCTAGTTGGCTTCCTGCACCACAGCAGGAAGGATTTGCCCTCCCTGGGCTCCAGAGGTTTTCCTTGAGCCTCTGGGAGGTGAAAATGGCCTCCCTGGGCACTAGAGGCCCTCTGGAAGTCAGAAATGGGCCCATTTCTGGTCTTCCCAAACTTCTGGGAGGCCTGTTTTTTGCCCACCCCAAGCCTCTACATATGCCCTGCACTTACCTGCATCCAAAACAGGCCGTGTGGGGACTCCTGGGAGGGGAGGGAGCAGCAGGTGGGGCCAGGAATGGGATTTGGGGTTCTCCAAACTGCACAGAATCTTAGCTAGGGGATCTCCTGAACCCCTGCGAATCCCTAGCAGCCCACCCCTGGTTTTAACTAGAAAAATCAGGTTTTCAGTATTGGTTTGGTTTGGTATGTTTAGATCACTGCTGACTCCTGGTTACTACCTGGACAAATTTTTCAGAAGTGGTTTGTCATTGCTTCCTTCCTAGGGCTGAGAAAGAATGATTGGCCCAAGGTTAGTTAGCTGGCTTCATGCCTAAGGAAAGACTAGAACTGACCATCTCTTGGTTTCTAGCCTGATGCTTCATCATCATGTCAAACTGGTCCTCTTTGTGTTTTTAGAAGCAGCAATCTAATCCTTCATCCAGAATTTTTTTTCTTCAATAACCAATATCTCCTTAGAGAGATAGAAAGTTTTACTTTGCTGAATAAGTTCAAGCAGAAACTAGGCAATTGTCTCTCAGGGTTTTTTAGTTTGTATTCCTGCTCTGATCAGTATTGGATTTATTCGCATCTTACCAATCTAGGGTTCTATCAATCTACGATCTCTAGACTGTATCCATAGTTCTCACATTATATGTCATCTGATTGGATCATACCAAGAAATGATAAGTTTGAATAGCAACTTCAATGCACTACTGGGGCCATTTCTCTGCAGTCTCAAGAAAGCTATATTCATTCAGAAGGACTGAACTGGAAATGCATACTTTCTACCACAGAACACATAACAAACTGGGAATCCAGCTGTATACGTTCTTTGAACATCTGAACTTGTACACATTTGTAATAATCATATTAACATGATCACATTTCTATTTTACAACTTTCCCAAATAAACAGATAATCAATTCTCCCTCTTTCTCTCTCTTCACGTGTGGGTGTCATACATAGCACATGTTGCACTGTTCTCCATTTTTCCAGCACTTGAAAACAGCTGCAGTGATTGGCTCAAAGTTTCCCCTGAGTTTGTGTCTAAGAGGACTTCTGATCCTCCTCTCCATTCAACCTTAAAAAGTACACAAAACTAGCTAAGAATCCAAACCAAAATTCCAAAAAGGTTATAGTCTAGAATATCAGTTTGTTGAGGGGGTGGGAATGGGACTTTGATGTTATATATGTTGATGGTAGGAAGATTACTTTATGCACAAAAATGGAAGGGTACTTTGATTCCCACAAAATAGATGAATGGCTGCAAAAATTGATGGAGTTAGCAGAGATGGCCAAATTGACTGCTCTGATTAAACAAAAGAACACAATTAACTTTGTTTCTACTTGGAAACCACTTCTGGATTTTGTGTCCGAGAAGGGGAAAAAATGAAACATTGATTTTGAGCTTTACCAATTTGATAGGTTTGTTGTTACAGAAATGGCCAGTGGACACTATTATGCAAAAGTAAAAAAGTTGAGGTTTGATGTTATTATCTCATTCTATTGCAACAAAAGGAGTCATAAGTCAACACCTTCTTTCTTTTTTCCCTTTGCCTACACTTTTCCTTTCCTCCTTCCCCTCCCTTGTTTTCCCATTATTTTCTTTTGTATTTTTGTACTTTATGTTTGGATAAAAAAATTGAATAGAATATCAGTTTGCTTTATAACATGCTTACTTTCTGAATACAGAGAATTTGTGTTTACAGAGGAAAATGCTCAGTCATGTCAGCTCTTAGAAGAAGCCAGAAATGGTTCCTCAAAATACCTCCTCATCCGCCTTTTGTGAGGACCGTACCCAATGCTACAGCAGATTCTGTCCGAAAATGGTCACAATAGCTCAACAGAGTGCCAAAACTCCCCTCCTTTCACTGTTGTTTCTCCAAAAACATTCCTTCCTTGTGTGTACAGGAAACCGTGTATAGGCTGTTCTCAGACTCACCAGTTTTTGGAATCAGGAAGTTGTTTTGTTTTTGAACACAAGTAGCAGTGGCAAGGTCATAAAATTAATTTGTCATTCACTTGGCTAGAGATGGAGACAGGTCTTGTTTATACCTGAGAGGCGAAGGCTGACCGATGCAATCCTCAATCCTCAACCCTAACTCAATTTGGTATGTAAAATACAGATCGCCCAAGGGTATAGAAGAAATGCATTTGCAGCGTAATTCTTTTTGCTGGCCACTTACTCCCAACAAATTTTTTAAAAAATCACAGCTTAAATAGCTGCATCTGCCAAGTTTTGCATGTCCAGTAGTTACAAAATAGCTTCCTTCCTCTGCCAGATTTATCATATTTCTCAAAAATGTGTACACAAAAATGGACAGCATTCTTAGGGGAAATAAAACTATCAATGCTACAAGCAGAATATTTATTTATCAAACTTGTAGGCTCATCTTATTGAAGGCGACACCCCTGGCTGGTTTATTCCAGATCAACCTTCACTGCCTTCACAATTCAGTATTGTCTGTTCTGGCTGTTAGGAGAATCTGAATGTGGAAACTTTTACAGAAACATAATTCCACTGCCATAAGCAATATAAACTAACCAAAAGAACTCAGAAGGCAAACAGATTTAAAATGCAACATCACTCCCCAAACTCATTAGTTTGGATGAAATATGCTTTGTCTCTGGTCCATCTGCTACCTCTTTAAATGTTTCAATCCATACCTCTCTGCAAAAGGCAGCTATGGAAACTATGCCTTCATTTTACATGAGTCTAGGGCAAGCTAGAATCCCTCTATTAGATAGCCTCTCCATAGTAAAATTGGAATTGAAGGATGACAGCCTCCACATGCATCTGACAGATCTTTTTCTGTAGCCTTTTGGACAACACACAACAAGCCCTTCTTACACAAACAGGATTCATCACAAATCAGCCTAGCAAGCAAAAAAAAAAAAAAAAAGGTTACAGCAAAACCTCAAAAGTCAATACATTGTGCGCATCCCATAAGTGGATGTGTATGACTGGGTGTGAACTCACATGCCTGAAAATCAGCAGACTCTGAAACCCACAGCTGCGCAAACAGGGGCAGTCAACCTAATTTTGGTCTCATTTTATGCCAGCCAGGCTCTATTTTTTTTTTCCAAGTTGTGCAATTTCAGCCTTCCTGCAGCAAGGTGACACAGTGTTATTCACGCTTCTTTTCAATACATTTTGTCAGTTTTATGGTTTCATTTTTCAATACTCTTTTCAAGGCAGATGCAAATATACTAACGTTACATGGGCACTAATGAATTCCTATTCATCAGGCAACATCTTGTCCTTTAGTTCAGGAGGAAAACTTTCAATTCTTTGGGACACTCCTAATTTTATAGAGGTTGCCTAATTTTCAGAATTGTTGGACTGATTCTTGCTCCCTTGAAATCTAGTCAACTTTCCTATGCCTCCATGCCATGCATGCCATGCCATGAGTGGCTTGGCTCATTTGCAAAAGGAGATCTGCTGAACATTATTTTATATTTTGGATTTGAAACTAGAGGCACAACAATCTCACATTTTTAAACAGTTTCTTATATAAAGGAGATATGAAACATAAAATGTAATCAGCTGATTTTCCCCCTGCTCCCTGCCTTATGTTCACAATGTAGCTTTCATTATTGCAGGATGCATAACAAGTTAACACCATGATAAATGCTAATTAAATACATTTCTATATGTAATCTCAACTTGGAGATACACAGAAAAGACTACTGTCCAATCCCTTTCTAGAAAGCAGAACAGAATAATGAAAATGAAAAGTGTGATTAATGTCTGAATCACTTAGTCAGTAGCATAGATCACTGCATTTATTTCTATTCACAAAGATGCAGGAAAACTAAGAAAAGGCTTGGAATGCAATACAGATGATCCTCAATTTATAATTATTTATAGTCATAAATACAAACCAGTTGCCAAGCATCCAAATTTTGGTCACATGACTCTGGCAATGCTGCAACAGTCATAAGTGTAAAAAACAGTCACAAGTCACTTTTTCAGTGCCATTGTAACTCTGAATGGCCACTAAATGAATTGTTTTAAGTTGAGGACTCTTTCTTTCTTTCTCTCTTTCTTTTCTTTTCTTTCTTTCTTTTCTTTTCTTTTTCTTTCTTTCCTTCCTTCTCTTTCTTTCCTTCTCTTTCTCTTTCCTTTTCTTTTTCTTTCTTCCTTCCTTCCCATCCTCTTTCTTTCTTTCCTTCCTTCCTTCCTTCCTTCCTTCCTTCCTTCCTTCCTTCCTTTCCTTTTCTTTCTTTCTCTTTCTTTCTTTCTTTCCTTCCTTCCCTCCCTCCTTCTTTTTCTTCCCTGCCTTTATTATTTTTACAAATAACTCAAGGTGGCAAACATACCCAACATACCTTCCTTCTCCTATTTTCTCAACACCAACAACAAGCCTCTGGGGTGGGATGGGCCAAGAAAGCATGACTGGGCCAAAATCACCCATCTGGCTTTCGTGGCTAAGGCAGGGCATGAATTCACAATCTCTCGCCTGGTACCTTCACCACTATTGGCACACAACCTGCCAATGCTACTGTATTGGAAGGCAGGAAGACATGTGTCCACGAAAGAAGCTGAAAAGGAAGACTGCAAAGAAAGGAGCCAGGTACATCCACTTCAGTCATGACCTCTGAGTGCCAAAGTTTTGTGCACAGAACTGGCAGAGAATTGGGTAGCAAACTCTCTGCTTGGTAGGAGAGAATGAATGGCGGACCATGCTGAGGCTGTTAGGGTTCATGTAGCCAAAAGGAGAGAGACTGGGGAGGGGAGAGATAGCTGGGAGAAGTTGGCTCAGGGCCAGGAGACATCAAGCCCAGAATAGTTTGGATTGGGATGGCCCACTTAAAGATTCACCATTCTGAGATAATTACCACAATGGGAAGAGATGAGATTATGGTTGCTAAGCAATGAGGTCATGTGATATTTCACTTTACAACAGGGGTCAGGAACTATGCCCTTTTGTGACTTGTGGACTTCAACTCCCAGAATTCTTTTTTTTTTTTAATTATTTGGGTTTTAAAATAAAAACAAAATACAAATAAAACATCTTTTTTGAAAATAGCATGGTCCCAGGTTATCACTTCTTCATAC
>BHFT01008008.1:0-25777 GCA_004320025.1 Laticauda laticaudata | reverse complement strand
TGATGAAGGCAGATGAGATTCTGCTGAAACATTGCTACAACTTTAAAAGCACAACTACAATGACGTGGGATAATACCTGATGGAAGCTTACAATTTTGTAAGCTTTTATTATTAAAATGTTGCAGTTGGTTGCCATTTCAGATGTATTGCAGATGCAGTGGGCAATCTGTGACTCTATGTCTGTTCCAAGGCTCTTCCTAAAAGTGCAGAGTATAAAATAAAATAAAATAAAATTTCATAAAATAATAAAATAAAATAAAATTTCATAAAATTTCATAAAATAAAATAAAATAAAATAAAATAAAATTTCATAAAATAAAATAAAATAAAATAAAATTTCATAAAATAAAATAAAATAAAATAAAATAAAATAATAAAATAAGTATGATATTATTTGCCCACAAGACCCACAAGCAGATTCAAGACAATTAGAAGCAAATTTATGCCAGTTCAGAGCTACTCTTTTAGACCTTCATACCAGGCACAGCAATAAATCTCTTTTTCTCTTGGGACAAACAGGCACTCAGAAGTTTAGCAGCAGAGGACTCCAAAGAGAGGTGCAAATAGGTAAGCTGCTTTTGTTCTTGATACAAATGTCCTTATGTGGTAATGGACTTTTTGCCACCCGTTCCTCCAGTTTTGATGTTATGGCTCCTTGCATGGTGCTTTGACAACAGTTTTGTTTGTTGTCAGATTCTTCACTTCCAGCAGAGCCAGTTTATCCTTTCTGTTTCATATCCTTATTTTCCTTACCTTCTAATCTGACAAATATGTAAATGAAGCTACAATAAAATGAAAATACCAATTCAAATTAATACTAAATAGCTGCTAACATCATTTAACAATTGAAAGACTGTCTTCTGAAAAATACTTATATACAATTTTAAAATGCTAAACAAGTAAAATTTAAATGCTGCTTCCGATGATGCAACAGAAGATGAACATTTGAGGACATGGATCCCTTAGATAGGACTTAAGCCATTCAATGCAGTATAGTCACTGTATGCAATACTGTATGCAAAGCTGGAATGTCCTCTCCAGAGCACAAGGCCTGGGTAAATTAATATGGAGGATAAATTGTTACCCAAGCAGCAGATCCCATCTCTCCACATCATTGAAATAGTTTAATGGAATGGCAGAGCCAATATAATTAGTTCCAGCTATGTCTCAGAAGTTACCAGAACATGATTGTACATAGTCACAAATTGCTTCTGGGACTCTGGCTCCGGATACTGCCTCAAGGTTGACTCCTGAAGCTTTTTCCAATAATAGATATAGCCACAAAGTAGTGGAAGTTTAAAGTCAGAATTTCCCTTGTCCTAGAAGATGGTTCTACTGTTTTAAAGCCCCCTTCCATCTTCAAAACTGTTAACCATCTTCTCCTGTAACCCTGGAAAGGGGCCCTACAATCACTACAGAGCTGTGTTTAAAATATGACTACTAAGCAATTAGCTTAATAGCTTTCTGTGAAATGGGTGACAAAATGATATAGATATATAGGTGATACAGAATACAAAATAACAGTTGGAAGGGTCCTTGTAGGTCATCTAGTCCAACTTCTTGCTCAAGCAGGAGACCTTAAACCATTTCTGACAAGTGTTTGTCTAGTCTCTTCTTGAAGTCTGTTGAGATCCATCCAACTTAGTCATCTGCAAATTTGATGAGTTCTCTTCTATTCCTTCATCTAAATTTATTTATGAAGATATTGAAGAGAACTGGGCCTGAGATGGAACCTTGTACTATCCTACTGCTTACTTTCCTCTATGTAGATATAGTACCATTAAGAACTACTAGTTGAGTACAGTTTGTCAGCCACTTACAAATCCATTTGGTGGTGATGGATTTCTATCTATCCCACTTTTTTCTAGCTTACCAAGAAGTAGGTTGTAGCCTACTTTATCGAATACCTTGCTGAAGTCTAAGTATACTATGTCCACAGCATTTTGTTGGTCTACTAATTTAGTCACTTGGTCAAAGAATGAAATAGGATTAGCTTGGCATGATACGTTTTTAACAAACATGACTCCCTAATTATTACTTTATTTGTTTCTAGATGTCCGCAGATCTGGTTTTTTTTATTATTATTTATCTTTTCCAGTATCTTTCTGGGTATTGATGTTAGGTTGATTGGTCTGTAGTTTGTAGTCTGTAGATAGATAGATAGATAGATAGATAGATAGATAGATAGATAGATAGATAGATAGATAGATAGATATTATACATATTATACATACATACTCTTATACCTTACCTGGGTAATAGCCTATGATGTTTCAGGGAGATAGATATGTCTAATCTATCAAAGAGAAGGATTGGGGGGACATAATACCTGGGTGGTCCTCTATGGAACTCCATCTGCATGGAAGACCATCCACTCAATACGATAGTTTAGCCAATTATAAATCCATCTGGTGGTGGTAGTCTATCCATTATTGTTCTACCTTACCAAGAAATAGATTATGGTCAATTTAGCAACTTAACAAACACATGCTGACTTCCAGTAATCAAATCATTTGTTTCTACGTGCTCACAAATCAAATGGTTGATTATCTTTTCCAGGATTTTCCCAGATATTAACATTAAATTGATTGACAAATAATTTCCTGGATCCATTTTTTTTTCCTTTTCTGTAGATTGGAATCACATTATCTCTTTTCCAATTCCAATTATCCAGGTGGCAGACAAAGAGTACAATCTGAAAATTCAGTTATATATGAAGACAGAGGAGTCAATCTCATTCTGATTGGCTGCAGATTACTGTCCAGATTAATTTCCCTTTTAAAGAATCTCCTTCCAATTTAACAACAGAATTTGCAACTCACCGAGATTTATTTTCAGTTGTTCACCCAGATCTAGCATATTATCAAATGTAGGCAGATACCATTTACTTTCTTGGAGCTGGCTGATAAGAAGCAGTAAACATCTGTGCCATGATTCCTGATAATCTCTCCCAGCAGTTTGTATAGAAATTGAACAGCTTGATGCTAGGACAAAATTCTACGATACTGTAGACCACAGGTGTTCTGCACAGATTTTTCACTGTAGTTCCTACATCCCCTTCTAGATATGAGTTAACTAGAAGGGAATGAGAAACTTCCATAGATAGCAAACATCAGTCAGAGAGGCAATCAGAAAAGAAATTCAATTTCTCTTTCTCTCTCCATCTTCCTGTACTGAATGCCAGTAAGGGGTCTTTTTATAACACCTGCCTTGATTTCCTTATGATAGTTTAGCTCATACATTTGTGCCATCTTATGATAATGGACTCTTTCATAACCCTGACTTCCCATTAATTAGTACAATGCATCAGAGGACATGCACATTCCAAAGTATAACACACCAGAGTAGACTAACACTCCCCCCCCCATTTGAAGTGCATTCTGAGAGTTCAATATTGGTCTAGCAGAATCTTCATTTGCAACTTCAACAACATTAGCAGCACTTGCATGTAAGACACATCCTTGAGCTTGTCTGCCTATTTTACCTGATTTATTTTATATGTGAATCTCCCAGTCTTCAGAATAAAGCACAGCATGACACACATACATCTAACTGCATCAGTTATAACTTAATGAGTGCATAGGAGAGCATAACAGCTAAGAAAATTTTTTGAACTGGCCATATGTTTGACAGTTGCTTTCTTGTCACTCTTCCATCCTAATATCATACCATTTAGTGCATTCTTACAGCAACAGAGAAATGACTTGTCCTACTGCTGAACTAGCCAGCCAGCAAACAAATAATGAATCACAAGTCATACAAGTCCAGGTTGGAACAGCTGGAACAGTCCAAATACACAAAACAGTGCTGCTTCTCTTCGAGAACAGATACAACAACCTCAAAATATCCATGATTCATTCTGAGTTGAGAAAACTGCTCTTAGGATGCACTTGCTCTGAAGTCAAACATTTTGAATCTTCTTACACTGAAACAGATATCTAGGTATTTAGATAAGACAAGATAACTTTATTATCATTTTTTTACTATAAGCACACTGGCCACATTAAAAATGAAATTATATTGCCTGCTCTCAGAGAAAATACACACAGAGACACAGACACACACACACACATACACACACACAGATGACAGTTCACTATGTTGATGCTATATGGAACAAAACTGTGACTGAATTTAGATGCTCTGCTTCAGATATCATGAAGATAACCAGGAAAATAGGTTGTGAAGAGGATGTGTAGCATCCCAGACAATCTGTGGATCCTGCTCAAACATCACTTATATGTTATGTCCTGGATAGAAGAAGGCAAACTACCAATCATCTTTTCTGCCATCCTCACCACTCTCTGCACCACCTTCCTGTCTGAAACAGTAATGCTTCCAAACCAGACATTAATGCAGTATGACAGGATACCCTCAATAGCAGGGATATCAAACTGGCGGCCCATGGGCCAGATGCATTATGCATAGGCTACGTCCCCACCTCAGCTCTGTGAATGAGAAATATGTCATGAAACATCATGTGACAGCAATGTAATGCAGCAAGTTTGACACTCATGCTCTATAGAAAATGGTAAGTACAGGGGAAGGAAAATGAACTTTTCTCATGAGACACAGAAAATGCAGGTGCTACTATGCCTGCTTCACCAATTAATTAATTGATAGAATCAAGGCAATACCATATTGGGTGCTGAAGGCAAAAGTGGGGTGGAAATCTGTTCTCCCCAAAATATGCAATGTTTTCTTGTGATGTGAAGTTGATCATATTGTACAAATAAGCTGCTACAAATCAATGTGCAGAACTAAAACCTTGACAGATTAATTTGAAATCACATTTCCCATTTCTCACCTGCCCACCCCCCACCTCCATTAGAAAGGAGACTGAGCATTCATCCTTTGTGAAAAAGAAGAAGAAGAAGCAAGGTCAAAATAGGGAAAATTTTTAAAATGGGTGAGATGCTGTAGTGTATCTGTGTAGATCCCTATGATAACAAATTGAACAGCAATACCTGTTGTGTTTTTGTATCTTATTTGTACGAAGTAGTCTACTTCATTATTTTTTTCCCAAAATCATTTCTTTTTGACTACTGTGTAAAAATCTAACATTTATGGGGCCTATCTATTTACTTAATAGATAGGCTGTAATCAAAATCCATTTGTAATTAAAAGAGTAGCTAGGCTTTCCGTTAAAAAAAATCCAAACCAAAATCAAAAGGTTGCCATAGCAATTCATGGCACAAAGTGATTATTATAGAATGAGAAACTTCCTTTTATTCTCTTACAGGTCCTTAACATCAGTGGATTATTGAAACAACGATTCTTAAAAATGCATTTTAAAGAGTGGCAGTACCGGTACTGTAACCTCAAAGGGATAGCTTTTTAAGGGCAGTTAATGGCAAGAAGGAAGCAGCGGCTCAAGAAGTACAAAAATAATGGGAGATTATTTCAAGCAGAACATTTCAATAGAGATTGTTCCTTTTGTATGCAAGGAACTTCAAGCTGGAGTTATATAATAAGGCTCTGTACAGCTTTAATTTAGAGATTTGATTTGAAGGTGATTCAGTCAAATCTCTGTATTGAATTAGGTTTTCAAATTGGATGGTTCCAAATTAATCTGTCACATTGGATGGCTTTTGTTTTCACACTGATTTGGTGTTTAAATCAGAAGTGGCCTCATTCAGTAATGCAACACAAATCAATGTTCAGATCACATCATCAATTTGAATGGAATCATCTTGACACTTTGCCTTCAGATTCTAGGCTTAGTAATGTATTGCAGATTTTTTGACACTCTGTAGTTTATCTAGCCTTTGGCTTGACTTGCAGACAAGTCTTGGCAAGATTAGAATCTTCCTTGCAGACAAGAATGAAGCCATCCAGAACAGCGGATTGTAAACTGTTACTGAGAAGATGTAAATTATTTTTACTCTTTGAGGCAGTGTTATCCATGGCAGCAGAAGTGTTGACAAAACACTAGGTAGAATATTGTGGTACAAGTCATGCCTCTTTTGTACACATTTCAACATTTCACATATTCAGGGGCAAAAAGCTTAGGTTTGTATTGCAATGCTCCATCCACCATATTGCCAAATTTGACATACATATCCTGTGGAAATTATTGCCTTAGAAATAGATTGACCTCCCATATTAACTGATACAGATGTAGGGTATGTCATCCTTAAACTGAGATATTGTTATGTTTTCACTTGACAGATTGTGTCTGTTGATTATCATTTCAGAGATATGTCTTACCAAAACAGAAAAAAAGAATAATCACAGGTGTGCAAGAAAGCAGTGGATGGAGCAATAACCCAGAGGTTTCTCCATTGAGTTTTTTTTGTGGAAGTTGACAGGGAGCATTGGAATTATTCCTTCCCTCCACATTTTTTATTCATTTCATATAGATTTCTTTCCTTTTCCTATATGTCCCTACATTTAATTTCAATGGATAAATCTAATTTTTTAAATAATATAAAATAGCAAGAGAAGCATACAATATGTCTTGTAGTGAGAACAGTCAACCAATGGAAGAACACCATCACTTGAAATGTTCAAGAAGAGATTGGACTCCTGTCTGTCAGAAATGGTATAGGGTCTCCTGCTTGGGCAGGGGTTTGGACTAGATGACCTACAAGGTCCCTTCCAACTCTGATTATCTGTTATCTGTTATCATATTTTCCATATCATGTACAATTTTATATATCTTTATCAGGACTTCCTTTATTAGTCTTCTCTCCAAATAAAAAAGGCTAGCATGATTATTCAGTTTTAGAAAAGATACTTTTTTTACTCCATTCCATCTTTACAATATTTTATCAATTATTCATTATTACTGTTAATAACTTTTATTAATATTTTCATAGGCCCTTGACTAAAAATGGATTTTTGTGCCAATCTACATCACATTTGCACTGTAAGGTATTGCTACCGTGACCTTTAACACTGGAAGAATTTTAGAAATTCTTAAGAATCCCTTTTATTTTACTACCTTGAATAGTGTGGTATTGTCAACAAACTAACTAGACCTCCTCACAGTTCACTGTTAACTTCAGTTCATTTATAAACAAAATGTATTGGCCTCAATACAGATGGACAAGGAAGTCCATGGAAGTACTTCCATTTATTCCAATCCTTGGACTTTTCTTAGGAATTGATATTTCAAACAGTGAAGTGTTTCTTTTGTTGTACAGTTGTTAAGAGAGGGGGGAAAGAAGAAATACATGTTTTGTGGGTTTTTTTGGGGAAATTTTGGGTTAAATGAAGGAATGTAAGTTTATGACATTTGCAATCAACCACTATCTAAGATTGCAACCCAGTGTTTTTCTCAAAAGTGCTTCTCCAAAAGGCAACTGGACTTTCTTGGTTTTTTCCTTGAAAACATTTGGCTTCTCATCCAAAAAGCTCAATCGGTTCTTGGATGAGAAGTGAAACCAAGAGAGACCAGTTGCCTTTTGGAAAAAAAAAAACTCTTTGGGGCAACCATGTACCAGGTAATTGAGAATCTCTACAGAAATAAACCCAGTGGTTTATTTCCAGCTGGAGAATTATGAAAAATATTATCAACTATTCTTGGTGCATTTCTTCCCGAGGCAAATGTAGCCAAAGGCATAACAAATCTTTTTTTTTTTCTGCTTTGAGATAGATCTGAACTTAATTCCAATGAATCTATTCTTCATCATAAATAAAATTTAGTAAAATCACCATCTATCCAGTTTGGCTAACTTTTCAGAATGCAACGTTCTGGAAAATATTTCAAGAAAATAGAGTGGAACAGAGAAGAGCATGTTCTCACAAACCTGTTACTAAAATAAGTTGTAAAAATTGGCCTGAAGATATTCAAAATCTTACTACTGTTCCCCATTTGCAGTGAGAGGATGTAACTGAATATGTTTTAATATATTTACTGAATTCCATGCCATTGGAACTCTAATAATGACTTGGAAAACCAAAATTAAGGTCACTTTAAAGTATTTAAAGTTAGGTACTGCTAACCTTTTAAGGAACTGATATCTTATTTATTTATTTATTTATAAATAAATAATTTATTGCCCATAAATCAAGATAATATGTCTAGGTGACTCTCTATTCACCAAGCAATGCATTTGGCAGGTTACTGGAAAATATAAGTATATTGGAACAGTTTGCCCTTTTGCAAAGTGCCATATAGATGTATCAATGCTGCATATTATTATTGAGGCTTTATTAAAATCTGAAGTTGGCATTTTCTAAATTTGTTAATGTTTATCAATTATATTTATTCTGGCTGGAGGGAAGACTTGCAAACTCCAAGTTGCCATAGGGTAGCAGAAATACTTTCTCAGATTTAATTCTTTATTCCAGTGTGCTAACAACACAACCAATATTTATATATCGTCATGGGGGGAAATGGTTTGCATTAATAAACTCTTCCCCAAGGACTTGTTTGAATTTTCTTGATATCTAGGAGACCTGATTCAATTACCATATAATCATGCTGGTTTGAAATTCTGGGAGTTTCAGTTCCAATATATTTAGAGATTGGAGAAACGTTACACTATAGACATTATCAAGAAGTTTAGCATGTGCATATGCAACAAAGTTGTATTTTATTTTCTCATTTTTTTCTTTTCCTTGGTGTAATAAAGATTCCCTTGAGTCAAGTTTGACTCTCAGTGACTACATGGAGTTTGCTCTAATTTGTGAAATGTCATTCCTGATTAATTAGAAGCCTCCACTAATATGAAAATATTCACTCATTGTGAGTTCTTTTGTAAATTCAGTTGAACAATGGTGTCAAAAACATAACTGAAATATTTTCTTAATACTTTCTTAATTATTTGTAAGGAGGATTTCATTCATAGAATCTTTTTAACAAACAAAACTATCAGACAGGCCAAATTCTTCCCAAAACAAATAAACAAACACCCCTTTCTTTGAAAGACAATAATGTATTTATAAATAATCCTTTTTGAAGAAAATCATAAGTGAAGGAGAAATTATTACAAAGGAAACAACATTGCAGTGATTGCTATTCATAGCTAAGGAGTATTTCATCAGCTGTGGATATTGATGGCACTGTCACAAACAGAATAAATGTCAAAGAAAACATGTACTCAAATTATTTTATTACTTTTCCCTTTTATGTATAGGCTGGCCATTACAAAAACTAGTGTTTCTGTAATCATCACAGCATTGAATTCTAAATTAATAAGATAAAAGAAAAATATAACATAAAATATAATATAAAAGGAGAGAAATGGCAGTTCGGGAGGAGGGAATGGGATGCTATCGCTAAAGAAACAGGTAAAAAGGAACAAAAATATGAGAAACATTATTAGGAATAGATGTAAAAAAAGAGAAAATGCTAACTTCTAAAATATAACACAAGCATGGTCCAGCACAGTTTTTACTAATATTTTAATGTCAGTTCATGTTAATCTTTTAATTATTTTTCACTAATAATTTGCAAGCCACCCATAGTTGCCTTGTAGGAGAGATACACATACATAGATATACACATACATATATAGACACACACACACACATATATACACACACACACATTTTTATATGCACACAGACAATGCACTTTTAAAAATTAAATTAAATGAATTTCAAAAACTGTAGATTCAGCTTGCAACATAACAAGATTGACAAAAGTGAAGGAGGTCTGAATACTTTCTGAATGCACTGTGTATAATAAGAGAAAACTGGAAAATTTAATAACATTATCTCCATGTCACTTCTTGTCGAATTAATCCTACTCTCACAAAGTTTGAATAAGCAGCAAGAACTTATTGGTAACTGTAAGTCATCTGCATTCACTTTAAATGTCTCTACAATATAGCAGTTATTTCACTTTGGTGTAATACATAAAAAGAGTTTCATTCATGCCTCACCAGTCACTTCAGAACATAAAACACTTCTGCCCATTCCAAAAGACAGATTTTCGATGTCTTCCTAAAGCACAGCAGGGATAAGTCCAAATACACATCTGATGGAATGGTAATTCAGAAGGCAGGAGTAACTGCAAAACCTAGACATACTACGAGAATCCCACAAATGACCTTATCTAACTGAAGAGAAGAACAGCATGTTCATTCTGTCAATATTATGAAATGGGCAAAAATAGAGTACAGGGGGAAATAGTCCTGTAGACAACTATTTGAAACCAAGTGAAAATTAATAGATAACAACTCAGCATTTTGAATTGAACCTGGCAACCAGAGCAACTGCAGAAACATAGGTGTCAAAATGGTTACATAAGTCCTCATGAAACTTCTGTGTAATCTTCAAAGGTCCTTGTAGACTGCATTATAATAATCTAAATGAAAGCAAAAGTGAAGAGAAAGAGAGAGATGTGAGAGATAGATTGGTAGATAGATAGATATCATAGATAGATGATAGACAGATGATAGATGATAGATAGATCAGGGGTCGCCAATCTTTTGGACTTCAGGGACCACCAAACTCATAATTTTAAATCCCACAGACCAGAGACCCTGGGAAAAATCTCAAAAAAAGTCTGAAGGAAAATTCCCCACCCTGTTTTCCTAATGATCTATCGTTCTTTATTTGGGATCACAGGATACCATCTTCAGCTTCATTCTCAGGGGGCAAGAGAGAGAGAGAGAGAGAGAGAGAGAGAGAGAGAGAGAGAGAGAGANAGAGAGAGAGAGAGAGAGAGAGAGAGAGAGAGACTTTTGGCTTCATGCAAGGAAAGCAGCAGAAGCAGCCGAAGTCTTTCTTTCTCTCCACCAAACTCTTCCAGAAATGACTCTTTGTGAGACTTGTTGCGCTGGCACAACCTTTTGAAGCAAGATGCCTTGCAGGGTCCCAAAGACTCATTTCTGGAAGAATTTGGAGGAGGAAAGAAAGACTTTTGCTGCTTTCCTTGCATGCAGCCAAAAGCAGAAGAAGAAAGTAGTGGAAAGAAGCAGCCCCCGGTGGCCAGGCCAGGCATGTAGGGAGAGTAGGGCAAGTTACCCCTCCGCCCCCTTTCCCCTCCCCTCACAACCTCGTGTTGTTCATAATGCAAGCAATGCAAGCCTTGTGTTTCCATAGGCCATGTAGGTGTGTTCCCATGCAACCTGGATTAATTGCTTTGGGGGGTGCTTTGGGATGACATTTCTCTGTGGACCATGAAAATTTTCTTGCTGACCACCAGTGGTCCCTGGCCCACTGGTTGGCCACCATTGAGATAGACATAGATAGACAGACAGACAGATGGTAGATAGATGGAAGACAGACATATAATAAAATGAAATCTAAAGCTAGGATTTGACTAATATTTATTTTGGTACTTACTGATTATGATTTTTCCTTGGTTATTTTTCTCTGGTGATAACTGAGAGAGATCTTTTATTTTTTTAAACAGAGATAAAAAATAAAAGCAGTCTAAATAATTTCACCTTTTAAATGCTTTGCTACATAACTGATTCATTAGCATACTATTTTTGCAAAAAGGATCCTTTTGAATTATACAACAAATATTTAAAAACAAAATTGCTTATTTGAAAGGAAACAAAATATTCAACACTATATTTAGATTCATTTCACATCAAAAATCCAGGTTGCCAAATTGTGGCCTTGCCTCTCAATCTAGCAGCTGAAGATGTTTATGTCAAATTATTCTCTCTCAGTTAGAGTGTAGTCTGGTGATTTACTTGAGAGTTGGTCAGTTTAAGGTTGAGTTGACTCTTTTACCTTGACAGGTGAAATTTGAAAAATTAGAATATCATGCAAAAGTTCATTTATTTCAGTAATGCAACTTAAAAGGTGAAACTAATGTATGAGATAGACTCATTATATGCAAAGCAGGATAGTTCAAGTCGTGATTTGTCATAATTGAGATGATTACGGTTTACAACTCATGAATTCTGAGACTTTCTTTTATCGGGATTTGAGTGAATAAAAGAAACTCTTGAAATCATCAAAAATAAATAATAACCACCCAAACACCTCATGGAACTAACAGATCACTGCTTAATCAACACATATTTCATATACAAAGGACAAATATGCAAGCCAATTGAAGGAGCCCCTATAGGATCACCACTGTCACCTGTCATTGCAAACCTGTTCACAGATTAATTCAAATCCAGAGCCACCCACCAATCCAGCTAAGGCCATCCATGAACGCAAACTATGGCTAAGATACATCAATGACACATTCGTTATTTGGCCCCATGGAAAAGAATATCTAAACAATTTCCTAACACACCTAAACAGTACATACCCCAAAATCAAATTCACCATGGAAACAGAAACAAACAAACAACTACCATTCCTAGATGTACTAATAAACAGATGGCACACTTAGGGACACCACCCATTAACCAGAAACAAAAACACACACCAACCATACCTCCAACGCCCAATCCCACCACCACCCAGCACAAATAAATTCCCGTGGCCAAAACAGCTAATCACCAGACCAAAACGCCCTGGCACGGACAAGGACACATATAAAGACTGAACTATGCACCCTGATAAAGTACTGACAGCCAACGGCTTTCCAGAAGAGAAGCAAAATCACTGGCTTGATCCACAAAAACACACTGAGACATAAATGGAGACCTAGAAGATGAACATAGCCTATGGAACAACTTGTCCTGCCCTCACATAAGAGGTACTACAGGACAAAATCAGGTAAGAGTACTACAACAGCATCACATCAAGACTGCCTTCAAAATAGACAGAAAAAATAGCTAGCCATTTACTAAGACACCCCAAAGATAAACTGACCTGGAAAACCCAAGGCATGTATGAAGTCCCCTATGCATTCATGCCCTCCACATACATTGGACAGACCAATAGAAGAATAGTTACCATGCATGATGACACAAAAAACTGTAACAAAAAAGCTGGAACACCTTCCTCACTTAGTCTTAACACAGGTCATAGCATCAACTTCATTGGCACCCAAAACCCTAGCCACTATAGAAAACCCCAGCTACAGACATATCAGAGAAGCCAAAGAGATTGAAAAAAAGATCTGAAAGCGAGAATAGAAGAGATGGATTCCACCAGAGATGTCAATCATTTGGAAGCCTGCACTCTCAAAAACAGAAAGATTTCCACACACAAGCCAGCAAACCACCGGCCACAAAACAGACCTCCCCTGACATCTTTCAGCTCAAAACACCCCAACCAGGCCAGTCAGATGGAACCTAGTTCCTGAGATAATAGCCGCTACCTTTTACTGCGAAAGCCAAGCTGCACTAAAAGCCTCCAATACAGGAAACACCAATGTTGCGCAAGCCAATCAAGAATCAAAAAAAAAAGCTACATAAGAACAGACAGAAGATATTAGAAACACCAATCAAGCCAGAACATAGCAAACTCAAGACCACAATAAACCACAGGACCAAACTCCCCAACCATATCAGAATGAAGAAAACAACCATTTGCACAGCAAGCTAGGCACCCCAAATTTAAAAACTAGAAAAGGCTGGAAAGTCTGACTCACAAACGAAACCACTATACAGAAGCCGGTGGATGATGGCAGATGAGATTCTGCCTGAAACATTTGCTTACAATCTTCAAAACGCACAACTATGAATGACGTGGGAAAATACCTAACAAAGCTGAATACCATACATGGAAGTACCCGTGCAAACTTAAGAATATGTATGTATGTTATGTATGTATGTATGTATGTATTGTCATGTATGTATACATTTGTGTGTACGTGTGCTGTGTGTACTTCACAATAATCCAATAATGAGCTAGGAGATTCTGAAAATGGTTCGTTTGGATCTTGCCTTGAAGCAAGAGATTGTGAGGCTTTATTAAGGCTTTCTGAGCTAAACATGTTTGAACTGTGTACTATTCATGTACTTGCTTCATTTCATAATAATTTGGAAAGTGCTTTTCCCTGCTTCTTATCTAATAAACTGAATGTTTCCAAAGTTTACAAGGTAAAGCCATAATCTTGGGGCTTCCAGTTTGAGTCTCTTTGGTGACACCCCCCCCCCCCCCCCCCCCCCCCCCCCCCCCCCCCCCCCCCCCCCCCCCCCCCCCCCCCCCCCCCCCCCCCTGACCAAATCCAGTGATCATGCGCGGTTTTGATCTTGCTCCACCGCTGGAGTGCCCGAGCCGGGCTGGGTTTCAGGGCTAAGCCACCCCGACTGAGTGGGTGCGTAGAAGAGCTGTCGCAGCAAGACAGTGAGTCTCGTATATCCATATCTAGAAGTCGCGTGTGCTGAAGAGGAGCTGATCTCTCTCTCCCCAGTCCTACCTGCGCTGTGTGACAGAATTCCGCTTTCGCAGTGTACGTGGCTCTGGTAGATTATAATGGCGCTACTCAAAGAAAACTCATGTGCATGGTAGTGAAACATATATTATGGTCTTCGACTCAGGTTCGAATGAAACAAGCCAACACCATTGGTACCCTGGAATTTAACCTAACATAACCATTAGTTCCCAAAGAAGATTGTTGAAGCTTCAAGGAGAGCAACAAAAGAGATTAGGCGTTTTTTTTTTGTCTTCTCTTCAACATACCTGACAGCTAAGAGATCATTAAGCAAGAAATGAAAAAAAAAGGCGATAACAAAGATTTATATTTAAAGTTTTTTAAAAGCAGGTGGGAAAGAGAAAAAAAGAACATTAAAGTGGTAGGATCTAAGTGTGCATGTGTGCCTTACAATGCCCTCATGGATATAACTAAAATGAACTTAACAGTGAAATCTTTTAGAATAGATTGTTCCAAAGATACATGCCATTAACTGAAACTGGCAACCAAAATAATAGAACACCCAGAGAGAAAATGGATATGAGAGTGAGAGCGTCTCTAGTCTTGATTTATTTGGATATTGGGCTCTGTGCGATTTTTTTGCATCTAAATAACTAAAATCTAATAGGTGGTTGCTCTTTAAAAGTGCTTTTAAATGACAATCACTTTTAAAAGAAACTGAAGTATATTGAAACGTTTAAAAAATGGGAAAGAAAGATGCACATAGAAGGGAGAGGTTCTTTTGACATCAATTTTCAACTTCTTAGAAATGGAAATCTGGAACTATGAGAAACAACAAGAAAACCATTGTGAAGACCGGGACAAGAAGAAGCCATCTTTAATGATCAAAAATTTTAAAGTGGGGGGAAAAAGGAACAGGGTGAAAGACGAGTGAAAAGTTTAAGACAAAACTCAACTAAAAAGAAGAGAAGAAGTTTGAAAGATTAAGTGCTATAATATAGAAAAGCAAAGCAGAGATTGAGGGGCATTACAGCATGAGAGAATTAAGAATAGAAGACGAGGCGGGTAAAAGGGACGGGAGAAGAAGAGGGGAAGAAGTAAGGAAAAGCGAAGCTCTCATAAAAGACACGACAACACAAATATAGTAGAAACAGGGAAAAGACGTAAGGATTGTAACCTGTGTTTAGAGATATATGGGTGAAAATTTAATTGTAAAAGGATTTCTGCAAAACTACCGGTGTGCATAAGATAACATTGCTTAATTACAAATAGAAATATTTAGAAAATATGACTAAAATGATGGATTTAAAAATACTCACCTGTAATGTAGTGGAATGTCTTACGCCTCTTAAATAACACTAATTAAAAGTGCAATAGAAAATTAAATTAGGAAAGGTGGAACAATTGTAATATGTAATTAATGATTTATAAAAATAAGGTGTGAGAAATATGGGAAAAAAAGAATTAATTATGGAAAGTTTAAAAGTGTTCCCAAGGAAAGTATGATAATTTAATTTGAAAAGAAATGTTTAAAGATCGTTAAGATTGTAATTGAATATTAATGATATTATAATTGACAGTGGGAATGGAATGTGGTGTTTTATTATATGCATATATATAATCCATTTTCTTTTAAGAATTCATTAGTAGTCTATTTTAAGAATGTGATCAACTTCAGTATAGATTGGAATTGATATGTATACCATTTTTGAATGCAATTACAATCTGCATCATATACATTGCAGCTGTAGAATAAAGAGTATTGAACTTGATCAAAAATTAAAAATATAAAGAGTGTTATACCCAATTTAGAACTACAGGGGAAAATCTGTTTTAATGAATAAGGATAATATGAAATTAGCGCAACAGGACAGACCAAAGGTATAGAATGTAATGTGTCGATTGAGATGCAGATAATCAAATAAAGTTGATGATAAATTAAAGAGGGGGAAAAAACAGTATGTAGAAAATACTAAAACAGTAATAAGATATGGAGATTAGAACATAAAAGTGAACATGAAATTGAGTTTGGTGTCTGCATGATGAATGGATAAACTGGACCATGGGACCATGCTATTTTCAAAAAAAGATGTTTTATTTATATTTTGTTTTTGTGAAAACCCAAATAAAATTTTCAAAAAAAAAGAAAGCCTATAATCTTGCAATTTTCCATTGTTTGTTACTTAAGCACTGGGAAGACACATCTCTTACAATCTTGCAAGAGATTGGGATTAGTATGGATTTCACTTTTCTCTAAAAGTACATTGGGCATTCAATGAGATGTGCTGCTGTTAAACTACCTGGAGGCAAATAAGCAAGTTGTCCGTTAAACTGGATTCAGTTCATCAATGTTTCCAGATAGGGGAAAATATACCCAAAAGGGTATTTTATATCTTTAATATAAAATAAATGTTATTTAAATATTTGCAATGGCTATTATGCTTACCAGCAATGCAACACATACCACTCGTATCGTAATGCTATGATCATAACTTGGAGTGTTTGTTTGCATGCTCCTTCTGATCATGATAAGGCAGCAGCCTTGTGCTGAAGGCTTTATAATGTGAGTAGCCTGTTAATGCTACTTCTTAGCATTGTGTATAGTTATATTAAAAATAAGCAAGAGGATCCACTTGCATTTTACCTGTTTAAAAATGCTACATAGTATCTTCTCCATTTTCAAGGGTATTAAAAATTTATCATGAACATTTAAAGGACAAAAATGCATGGACTTTTCTGAAAGCAATTTGTTAATTAACATCAAAGGGATAAAATTTGACTTGTATTGCTTAGTGAGTGGTATTCTTCCATAGTCCTAGTTGCTATAGTGATGAAGGAAACTCGTTTGTTCCGGGTCATTCCTAAATTTGCACATGAAGCATTAGAGATTGCTGCTGTCTAATCAAGTTATATGGAAAAGTTTAAAGAGAGGTACAGTGTTTTACAACCACCAACCCTCAACAGAATAAAATACAATTGCTGAAAAACGGATTATCTCTTCCTTTCAAAAACATAGCAGGAAAGTTCAAATAAGTAGAAACCTTTTATTTTACCACACATTTGACTTTTCATAATCTTTTAAAAGCAAAAAAAATGATGAATACATCATCAATGTGAATTTGTTTTGTTAAATTATTTTTAGTTCCATGTGATATAAGACGGTCTAAAGACCTGGAAAAAAAGAAGTAACAAACATTTTTTAAAAAGTACTTTTTTCAACCAGGAGACTTATATGGTAAACATTTTTGATTAAAGGCTAATTCTAGTGTTACAAATTCTTTTTCATTCAATTAATTTTCTTTTCATTGCCTGTTCTCAAGGCAGTCGTCATGAAAATGATCAAGATCTTGACTGATAATATTTGTAGAATTTCAGTTATCTATACTGAAAGTTGCTCTACAAAAAAGAATATTTGAGTATCCTGCAAAGTTTAAAGGAATCTGTCTGTCTGTCTGTCTGTCTGTCTGTCTGTCTGTCTGTCTGTCTGTCTATCTATCTATCTATCTAATCTATCTATCATTTGAGATTTCCCTTTATTTTCCTTTATCAGTTCCCTTTAATTTATTTTCCATATTACTCCTCATTCTCCAATCTCACCACACCATCCAAGACTATGGCACACATCTAACATCTTTGCTGTCTTCATAGGAAATAAATAGGAGCCTGAGCCTCTATTTCTATTTCCGTCCTTTCCCCTTGTTTGATGAAGAATGTTGGAGAATAGTCAATACATATGATGATCTTTAAGGATGTTATTTGGAAAGCGTACAGCACTTTAGCACCCCATATATTTATATTCCACATATTTGCAAAGTGAGTCAGTAGCAGGATTAATTTCTCTGTGTGTATGTGTGTTTCAGTATGTAGTAACTGTTTATGTTGACTTGATACTCAGATCAATTTCTATTTTTTTGAGCAAAACTAAGTTATTCCTCTAAAGTGCTTTCCCTATATCTTTAAAACAATACTGAGCAAAAAGTACAGCTACAGTGTGCTTGCTTATATAGTCTACCCAAAGCACTGAAAGGAAGCTGTTTCAAAGAAAAGATTGACATTACTTTTGAAGTCAGCAGGAAGAATTCTGACCACTCTCAGTGGGCGCACTTGGTTCATCAAAAATAGTAAAAACAACAACAAAACTTTGCTTGCAAGGATAGATATACTTTATCTGGATATTTAATTCATATCTTCACTACTGGTACTATAGGAAGTTTTAAAAAAGCATACATGAGGGGGAAGAGAAAGGTATAGTTCTTCATTTTGCTTATACAGAACAAACTATATTGACAAAGAATAGTTGAGATGTTGTAGTTACTGAAAACTAGCCTTCCTGATGTTGTAGTAAATAGTTCACATAAAAATAGAGGTGGTATTCACCAGGTTCTGACCAGTTCTGGAGAACCGGTAGCGGAAATTTTGAGTAGTTCAGAGAACCGGCAAAAACAACCTCTGGCTGGAGATTTTACAGTATCCTTCCCCTGCCACGCCCACCAAGCCACGTCCACAGAACTGGTAGTAAAAAAATTTGAATCCCATCACAAAACATTATAAGAGTGAACTTTCCACAGAAATATATGTTTGGGTCTAAAGTGTACAGGTACTGCTCCAAGAGGGGGAAAACTTAGTGGAGAATAATACAATCCAGATAATATTACTTAAGTCTTAGATAGCATATTCAGCAAATTGTGGACCTTCTAATTTTAAACTGAGACATGATTTGTTGAGAACTTAATACACAGACTGAGTGAACAAATAGATTCCTTCACAGGCAGAATTCCTGCCCATGTATACCTGAATCAATAATACTGTAAGAATATAGTGCCTTGTGAAAAATGCTCCATCACAAGATACAAGTGAGAATGGATAGTGAAAGTCAATCACAGTGCTGGGAATTCTTGTTTCTGCTCCAAATTACTTAAAATAATGCCACTGATGTACATCATTTCTCTCTCATGAAAGCTGTGATTCCAAAGAGAGCTCTGTTTAATTTTGCTTGAAAAAATCTTGTAAAGTCAGAACTCTGACTTATGACAAATAACAGTGAATACTTTTATGTCATTATCTCAGATCACTAGTAATGAACTTGTCTCTCAAGACAGAAGCACTTGTGTTCTGTCATATAAAGATGAACATTTTGTAAATCATACTCATGCTAACTCATCTTTTATTATTGCAATATTACTGTTTCACACTGTAGCAGCATTTAACAAGACTCTGAAAGCTTATATATCATAGATCCATGACTTCTTTATGCATTTCTCCTGCTTCATTCATATTATGAGATTCCCCATCCTCCTTTTGCTCCTCTAAATGAAAATGTCTGGCACTTCATTCAAGTTGAAATCTTTTAAGGTTTTGATTTAACTCGTTAAATAGCTGGTCCATATACTATATGATGGCAGCTGAATATAACACAATGTAATTCTCTCATACATATACCTCTTTATTCAGTCCCTGATAATAAAAGTTCAGGTTAAAAAATATTCAAGAAAATGTTGAAATAATTTTTCTAGTTCTTTTTTTTTATATATACAGAGAGATTTTACCCACATCAACCTAAACCCTCTTTTCTAAGAAAGCAGCCTGATCCGGTTATATCTCTTTGTACAGACACCAATCCACACAAAATTCATGACCTATTTTTATATGCCATATCCTTTCCCATCTACATTTTCATATATAGCTTCTCCCCTCTTTTAACTTTCCTTAACTTTATTTTATTCTGTCTCATCTCAAATCAGATATTATATTTATATTCTTTGTCTGTCCTATTTTCAGCTGACTATTATCTTTTCTCATTAAAACAAAATTCCTCCTGTGGTCCACTGACTGGAGTTATGCCTTATACTCATTATAACTTTATAACACTAATATCCACTTCGGCTCTGCGTAGCATTACTACACGCACATTCAAAAAAAAGAAAATATATAAATATATAATATAATTAAAACAACGATCTATACCAATTCAATTCTATCATAATGTTTAATATTCATTTAATTTTTAAACATTTAAACATATTACTTTCAAGTAGGTATCATGCTTCCATGGGAATGCATTATAAACTTTCCTAATTACTTCTCCCCCAGTTTCACTTGCATTTTTAAAACATTATGTCATTAAAATGTTCCCATTCCTTTCTAAATTAATTCCTCATTGTAATTCATTCCATTTATTTTCTCACAAATGTTTCTCTAAATCATACATTGTTTCCAATTTTCTAACATTATTTCTAAATACAAATATAAACAAATACAATCATATGTACCTTTGCAGAATCACTTTTTCAATTAAATTTTTACCGCATTATCTCTAAATAAGTCCTGTTTCTTTCCATCTTGCTTCACACCCTTGTAGTTTCTCTTCCCTTCCCTCCTCCCTTTGCTTCTTCTGTCTGCCTTTTTACCCCTTTGTCCTCTCCACCTCGATTTCCTTTTCTGTATTCCCTTTTATCTGTTGCTTTCTCACATTATATCCACTTCACCTTATTTTTCTTTTTTTGGTTTTTTTTTAGGTCTTAAGTTCTCCATTCTCTTTCCCCTCTTTCCCAAGTAGAGTTACTTGTTCATTAAAAAAAAGGCTTCTTTTGTCCCAATCTTCTTGTTGCATAGTCTTTTTTGTAATTCTCGTAGCTAGAGATCACCATTTCTTTAAAATTGAAAAACAGAACCAAGAGAGCCCTTCCCTTCTTGGTCCTCTTTCTTTAAGTTTTTAAATTATATTTTTAATTCAATCCACAAGTGATGCATTTTTTTTTCTTTTAAAAACAACAACCCAGTGTTTTTAATCCTTCAAATGTAGTTCCAAAAGTCCCAAAGTCAGCAAGCAATCCAAAATACACACAAGCTGTTTCTTTTGACACCTTCTTCCTTTTTTTACTTTCTCTCCTGGGGTTAGAATTTAGTTACAAAGTTTCCAGTTAAAATGTATCTTTTAGAAGTCCTGTTAAAATTTAACTTTAGATTCTTTAGATTCTTTAGATTTCAGGTTATCTCCTCCTTCCAAATCCTGTTCTTATTCTCTTCCTCTCCCTTCCCACTTACAGCAAAAAAAAAAGTTCCTTCTTTCCTTTTATATCAGAAATCTTTATTATCCCCTTGGCATTAATTTCCAGCTTAAATACCTGTTGATGTCAAAGCAGATTTTTCCGATTTCTCATTCATCTCTGTTCGCTGTCAATTGTTAAGGAAGGAGAGTGGAAATTTTTTTTCCCTTTTCACTTTCATTCGCTGCTTCCCAAATCTTCTTGGAGCAAATATCCTTTTTTAAAATTTGAGTTCCAGGATGCCTTAATTGTTGTTTCTTACCCGATCAGCCAAAACTTTCACTTCACACTTCTTCAGCACTTTCTTCCTCCTGCACATTCTTTTCCGGATGAGGGCTTCTTTGAGGCGGCCATTTCAAACGGCCGCTCTACCACCTTCGGGAAAGGGAGTTTAGCCAGCTGGGGAGGAAAGATGCAGCTTTCCTCGACCCTGCTGGAATGTCCCCCATTTTCACTGACCTCTACGGGGTGGCTTAGCCCCGAAGCCAGCTGGCTCGGGGCACTCCGGCAGCACGCCCAGGTAGAAACTGCGCATGATCGGAGATACCTGCCTGCCGCCAAAGCCCTGCAAACCGGGAGTCACCTAGCCGGAAATGCTATTCTTGTCGCCTAGCATTCATCTGATTTTTTTTTTAATCCCATGTATATCTGTATAAATCTCTCTCATTTGGCATCAAAATAATCAATATTTTTTCACAATAGCTGAAACATTGTTCTAATTTTTATATTGTCTGTCACTAGTTGTTTCCCACTAGGATCATGGGATTTTTTTTTTTTTAGCAAGATATGACTTCTGTGTGTCAATTCCAGTGAAGGAAAAACTTTTTGCTCTTCTTGTATCATCCCCTGTGAAACACATTATTTTTGCTAATAGAAAGTGAAGGAAGAGTTCGAAGGGAAAGGCTTGAGAGCAGCTAGGGCTGGTTGTAAGTTAAGTTGAAGTTTAATTCAACTTAAGACAGGATCAAGAGTAGAGGAGTTTTTAGAGTAGAAGAACATGAAATGTGAAACTTAAAACTTTATTATGACCAAAGACCAACATACAGCAATACAATAAAAAGGGTTTTCAATCACATGATGGAGAAACATACAAAACTAGGTGTCAAAGTTCTGAACCCAACCAGTGTAGCACTTTGAGACTTTCAGCTTTTTCAAAGAGCTGTTTTATTGGACACATCACTTTGGCATTAATGAAAATAAAATTAGCTCTAAATGTTTCCTGCAGTTTCAGTACAATTAAAGAATATATAATTCCTTCCCTCATGGTCACAGGTCCAATTAAATGTTCTGGGATCTCTTTGGCAACTCCTCTCAGTTTCTGGCCAGCACCTTTTGAGATGACCTTAGTTCTCAAGGAATGATCTGTTGTTGTCTGGTCTGGCATTCCAGACTTCCCCCCCCTCCCACACTGTGTGGCAAGCTGGAAAATGGAAAGGTGGCTGTGGCATGCCTGATACATTTTGAAGTTGACATTATTGAAGAAAATGTCTTCACATCCCAGGAGAACACAATAATTCTGGATTTTTCTTTTAATGTTTCCCTTCTAGGAAGGATGCTGCAACTTGGCAGTATATCTGAGTAATCAATTCTGTGAAGTATGAGGCAGATTGTGGAAGATGCCTTATGCTGATCCACTGGCAATTTAGGAGCTCTGTCTAAAATAGTTTGGCACTTCACATTCATAATACTTTATTTATTTATTTATTTATTTAGTTAGTTAGTTAGTTAGTGATATATCCCTTTTGAACTACTTTTTTAGTACAAAAAACCTCATCCAATAGGAGCTATATAATAGTTATTTGACAGCATCACAGTCGAAGGCCTTAGATGAAAAAAGAAATTTCAACCAGTAAGTGAAAATTAAAAGCCAGACTCTGGTCTCTATTATTTCACACCTGATTTGAGGCATAATATGTATTAGAGATAAATCAAGACACCTGAAACACTGCCCTAAGGAATTTGAAATAGATTTCTTTCAGGGAAGCAAATCTGAGGAATGATTCAGGTTTGGCTCCATAGGTACGTTAAGCCAAAGATTTAGTTTGGAATAATTTAAGGGGTTTTGGAAGGAAAATTTCTCCTCTCGTCTTGTAGAGATGCAGGATGATTGCTCAACTCTTTTGTACATTCAAGGTGCCATGTGCACTTGTGCTACTTGAGTCATGAAATAGCAGTATATAGTGCATGAAGCTTGTATAAAGTGAACCTTGTTAATATGCCTGAAGTAGTTTGTAGCAGGGATACTTAATGTTTCAGTCTCCCACCTTTCAAAGTCATAATTAAATTAGAAAAAAAAATGTGGATAATAAAACAGATGCAAAAAATTAAAACCTTTTTTTGTAAAATGCTTCAGAATACATACAAACAAAAACTAGAAAAACTATTTCAACATTTCCTTGAATATTTTTTAACCTGAACTTTTATTATCAGGGACTGAGTAAAGAGGTATATGTATGAGAGAATTACATTGTGTTATATTCAGCTGCCATCATATAGCATATGACCAGCTATTTAATGAGTTGAATCATAACCTTAAAAGATTTCAACTTGAATGAAGTGCCAGACATTTTCATTTAGAGGAGCAAATGGAGGATGTGGAATCTCATAATATGAATGAATGCATAATACATAAATAAGGAGTTAAACATAATGGTGGTGGTGAACCACATAACAAGCACAGGGCTAAAATCCCAGTTTTAACCCATACTGATAAATAATAAATCTATCCATAAGCCTGATTTAATTTCCTTGCACCAGCACCAGGGAAAAATTCCGTTTTTTTCTAACCTGATAAAATGCCAGAAGGGTTGGAGCATTATAAACCTTGTTTCATGAGGCAAGTACTGTGACAGTGAAAACACAACTTCCAGGATCCCCAAGGAAGCATTTTCTGATGAATGGTACTGATAGAAAGTTAAATTCTTCCAACAGTTTTTTTGAGGTGGCCATAAATGACTGCAAAGACTGTATCCTGGCTGCATGTAATGTCGGGTTTTCTAGAGATTACAACCAGCACCTTGTACTGAAGTGCAGATTGTAGAACTGGGGAGTCTTGAAGTGATCAGACCCAAGCTCCCTCTGCCACTATATTCTTTTTTTATCTATATAACATGCTATTGTGAACAATAGTCCACAAGGCATGACACTAAGTATCAAGATCATGCATACAATGCTGTGCANACTGGAAGCATCCTAGGACTCATAGCAGTTCCATAGGACTCATAGCAGTTCAGGTACTATGATGGAACAAGGTACCACTTGGTCAAGGATTGGGTGATTAGCAGAAAGAAGCACATCCCCACTACCCAAAGGTGCAGCTAGATCAGGTGCAGCTTCCAAATGTTGTTCAAAGGCAGCCTCACAAAGATCATGTTGCCAAAGGCCTGAGGTATTGGGTTAGAGTCCCCCAGACCAGGAAGAGATACAGTTCAACATTGTCTAGGGAAACATTCAACGATAAAGATGAAATGGTATTGCATCTGAAAAATCTCCAAATTCACAGCCAGTCAGGACAGAACTAAAGCCTGTTCTGAAACCACTGAACACAAAGATAGAGTCTCAAATCACAACTCATTTAGTGTAGGGCAGTCATTATAATTGTGTATCCTCAGCACTGATTAATACCTTGCCCAGGGTTGATGGATGAACTCCCACAGCTTCATAAAGATGTTAAAGAGAAATGGGAAGAGAGTGGAGCCCTGGGGAACCTGGCAACACAATATAGGAACTTGAATATTCAGGTCACCTTCCCTTTTCTGTAAAATCAGCTGCTGGAAAACATGAACACTTACCAATCAAAGCTTATTTGTAAAGCATTGTCCTCAAGCTGTTTTCTTTGTTGACAACTGCTTCTTAACTTTTATAGAGTGTTTTGCTAAAAGCATGCCCAGGCAAAACCAAAAAGAACTGAAATTTTGGTGATTCAAAAAGAATTTTTCATACTTTTAAAATACTTTTACATCCTGACAACTGTTGCTGAAAAAGAAAAAGCAATTTAACCACTGTCTCTTTTATTGAAACTGGGTGCTCTGTTTTCAGGTCACAATTTTTTTTCCTCAAGTTGGTAACAGAAACAATCTTTGAATATGAGCAATAATTTCTTTGGCAGCTATGACCGAAAACACAGATTAAACAGCTACAATTGGAGAATGTTAAGCGTGGGTGCATAAATAATCTAACTTTTTAAAATAGACAGGAGGAAGTAAATTAACAAATCTTCCATTGATCCACTGGGTGCTAATGCCATGAACAAAATTCAGATAAAAATATCAATAAAATAGGATTATAGCAAGAAGTGTTAAAAACTGGTTATTCACTTATATACGGGAGTCTCTGTGGTTAAACTGGGGGAAGACTAAAAGACAATGTTATTTGAAAATTCCAGTCTGGCTATTGACTATTGGATATTATCTTATCCTATAATATATAAAAAGGAACAAACAGATATGGTGAAATATTGAATGAAAAGGGTGAACTTAGAACTATGCAAAAATTAGAGGAACAAGGTATAAAGATGAATCGGTTTTCATATGTGCAAATACATTCAAGGTATGATAAAGATTCCAAAACAGAAGGTTTCTATGATAAACTGACTGAT
>BHFT01008006.1:0-14099 GCA_004320025.1 Laticauda laticaudata | reverse complement strand
GTGTGCTGTTCAGCTTCCTTCGGGTATTATCCCACCTCATTGTAGTGCTTTTAAAGTTGTAGCAACGTTTCATCATGACGTGGGATAATACCCGAAGGAAGATGAACAGTACATATATAAATCACAGAGTCCCAGTCTCCTTTTCTAAGGTCACTTCTTTCTTCTTTCTTTTTCAAGATGTCTTCCCTTCTCTCAAAGTGCAAAGTCACGCTAAGTGCAAGTCACCTCTTTCACTTCTTATTAAGTTCACTCTGTCCCAGTCTGTCCAAAACAGAAAAAGACAATCAAAATATCTCAGTCAGAATGTCTCAAAGCCCTTCTTTCTAGATCTCCCCAAGAAAAAGTAAGGAAATCATACAAAAGATGTATTTTCTTCCCTCTCCGTCCTGGTCTACTGTCTGTCAAATTCACCACGCCATTGCCATTTAATCCGCCCAATATGCCCATTCCTACCACCAAATCCACCGCTGTCTCAAGCCTCAGTTCGGAATATCTTTCTCATTTAATTTTCAGAGTCTTGTTTCTTTTATCAGTCCCCTTTTCAATCCACTTTTCACCACTATGCCACACTGCTTACACTCTTCACTTCTGTCTCAAATCTGCTGGGCTGCCATTTCTTCGGATCGAGTCACAAAGACTAATAATCTCTTCCATGCCGGGTTTTCGGGAATTTCACCTGCAGGATCTGGGAGTCGCGGATCTCCCTCAATGCCCTAGGGTTTTCTCCTATCATTGTCCCCTCCAGGATCTGACTTTGAGGCGGACTTTTGGACATGCAGGATGGAGAGCCATTCCTCTGTGCCACTACGATATGGTACCTCAGCCAGAAGTCCAAATAAACTAATATTCTGTTTCCCCCACCTGCTCCAGCAGGTGGGCTGTTCTCCCACCCCACACCTTATCCTGCAGTTGGGCTGCTGTTCCCCCCACATACACATATGATCCTGCAGTTGAGCTGCTGTCCCCCCCATACCTGATACGGCTGTTTCCTCCCCCACAGACACATCTGATCCTGCAATTGGGCTGCTGTTCCCCCAACACAAATACACACCTGATCCTGCATGCCTGACATTAAACATATAGTTGGGCTGCTGCTCTCCCCCCACCGCAGAAGCTGGGCCACCACTGTTCTCCTACGCCCCCCACCATAGCCCCATCAGCAATCACATACTGCCCCTGCAACATCATGACTTCTGCCTGACACCTGATTGGCTGGCTGCTAACTATCTTGTGCAGCCAGAGGGCTGAAATAAACAGTGTTTTGGCAAATAGACCATGCCAAAGGACACGGGGTGGAGGGGTGGAAGCCCATTAGCCAAGGAGAATGGCTGAGGGAGAGCCTGCAGAGGAGAAAAGCTGGAGGTAAATGGGCAGAGGCAGGAGCCTAGAGAAGAAGAAAGTGCGGCCAAGGCCAAACTCCTTCTCAAAGAAACAGAGCAACTGCAAGCAGCAGAAGGGAGAAACAGGGAGAATCAAATGCATACAAGCAAAATCCAAGTGGGAAGGACAGAGAGTTCCCCAAGAATACCAAGACTTAGTAGAAGTGTTCGGTGAGAGGGAATGTATGTCATGCCCCCTCATCACCCTAGGGACTATGACACTGAGTTCCTACCAGGGGCAAAACTCCTGAAACCTAAGATGTACTCGAGCCCAAAGGAAATGGGAGAGAGACTATATTGATAAAAACCTGGCCCATGGCTTCAGCCAGCCAATGAAATGCTGGATTGCAGTGCCTGTGCTGTTTAAAGAAAAGAAAGATGGGTCGCTGATATTATGTATGGATTTTACAGGAATAAACGGTATTTGTAGATACCATATACTCATGATGGCAAACCTATGGCAGGCATCTTTCAGTCTAAGTACCTTCTAAGTACCATGATTCTAAGAAATCATGGGTCCTACAGAGGGTAGGCTAACTGTAGCAAAAAATTAACAATGTGATTGTTGTTTTCCAGGTACCTCCTTTGAGTTAAGGGGTGGAGCCCATCAAGTTTCAAATGACTTTTGCTGTTGCAACTATTAGCACATCTCAGCTTGCCAGTGAACTAGTGGGTGGGGGGAGGGAGAGTGAGATAGAAAATGGCCCAGACATCAAGGTATCAGCATGAGAATCAAGGACATTTCAGCATGTGTTTACAGAAGCCAAAACAAAAAACAAAAAAAGACTTTCCCACAACAATACCAGAAGACCATATTGGAGAATGTGACCTGAGCTAATTTGGGGGAGGGGGTTGTATTAGAATTTGAACTTCAAGAATTTGAACTTTACGCTCTGTCCCACTGGCCAACGGACGCAAAACGTATGCATAAAGGACACAGCGGATGAGCAAAATTTCGGGGGTGGCTCCATCGTCATCTGCTCCAAAAAGTGGTGAAAATTTGCATAAACAGAACGGAAAAGAATGGATGTGGGTAGTATGTAGCAGGGATGTTAAAGGGATGTTCATAGGAAGCCTAGCGGATGTATATCGGATGCAAACCGTTCACTGCACATCCTTTCTATTTCCGTGCTACTAACGCTGTGTAGACGTTCCATGTACCTTTTGTTTCCTCCCTCTTTCTGTTTTCAACTGCAACAGATGTGAGTTGCGAGGATGCCCAGAGGATGCAGAGAGGATACAGNAGTGAGTACACAATGGATGCATCGCGTTTTCCAATGGATGGCAAGCTTTTTTTAACATTTTACATCCTCTTTGCATCTGTTGGTGCAGTGGAACATGGGCTTTAGTGCAGGAAAGCTCTAAATCTGATTTTGCCTTCAAACGTGCCAAAATAATATATTCAATAAAGTTTTGCGTAAGATTGGAGCATCTTGATTGTGTTTGTTGTGGTTAGGTTTGTCAGTCGGAATCTTGACATACATAGAATTAGGTCATCTAGTTGTGTTTCCTGTTTGGTTTACCTGGCAGGGCTGATAGTATGTCAAACTGGGATTATAATGAAGTTTTGTTCCATGTCATTAAATCCCATTGGACTGTAAGAGAAAATGAAGGCTTGCTCAAATGGATGTCCTCCATTAAAATCAATTAAATATACCACCTGATCCAGTATAAGTTTACTCTTTAGTATGATTCTGTAAGCTCAGGGACACTATTTTCCAAATAAACATGTACTGATTGCAACTTGAAAAGTGCTTGATTTTTTAATTGGAAATTGTCTATTTTTGATTGGAAAATATTCGTGAATCAATTATTTCTTTATCCTCAAAGATACAATGCACTGTTCCACACTTTCTTCTCTCCTTCATAATTGTTGTAGATGCCACAAGATCCAAACCGGGGGACAAATTTCTAAGAAGGTGACATCATATTCTCCTAACTAGGTCTTGGAAATATCTGCCATGCTTGTCTCTTCATCCATGATCAATTCATGAATGAACCCAATCTTTTTTAGTACAATTAGGACAATGCCCTTGCTACTTCTCCTATCACAGCCTAACCATCTGATCAGCCAACAAATAATGGAAAGATATGAAGGTAGGGGAGAATTACTCTATAAGATAACACAAATTCATTTTCATAACTGATTTTTCAAGAAAGACCAAAAGAAAAGGCGCTTTGGAGACAGTTCTTATAGATGAAATCTTAAATGAGAGTAAGCAATACTTGATTTGACATCAGATTTGATATAAAATATGATGGGAGAGATCCAGCCCTCACTCACTGCTTTGCAGGGTTCTACAGGGCTTGGTACTCTCGCCACTCCTGTTCAACATTTATATATCCATTGGAGTGATATCATCCGTCGCCAGGGACTGAGGAGTTTAGGACTTTTCATCTCCTACCCTTGGCGGTGCCTCTGTCTCTGCCAGTGTTCCTTCTTGGGCAATTCTCCTCTGACTTTTCTCTTTGGATGACACCCCCCCCTGCCCATTTGCCCTAGGCAACAGGCCATGACCCCCCCATCTCACATGCTTCGGCGCAGCCGATTCATTGAAGCATGGTTTCTCCTGGGTTTTTCGCCACCTGGGTGTCAGATCCATGTATCTGTCATTTCTTCAGTGGAAGAAGAAAAGGGGGGGAGACTGATAAAGAAATATTTTCTTTATGTAACCTGAATATATTTAATCTTATATCAAATTTGTATAACCTACACATGATACAATGGAGGGAGGAAACCCAGAACAATTGGAGGGAGGAAACCCAGATGGCCGGAACCTATCACCTCTGAGAGGCACAGCCAGGAGATGAGAAGACCATAAAAATTCCACCAGTGAGATGTGTCCTGGGCACCTCTTGGAAAAAGTTCGTTCTGAAAGGGGGTGGAGGGAAATTAGGTATGCTCTGGGAAACTGTGAAAAAGATTGTTTCTACAAAAGGGGTGGGGAGGAATTAACAAACTGGCTTTTGTTTCACTAAATACACATCAAGATAAGGGGAGGGTTCTAAACTCCCGTATGCCTGAGAGACCTTAGACGCTGCTTTGAACTCCTGCATGAATTGTCTCATCTCAATAAAGGATCTCTTTTGATACGTTTGTGTTTTCAGAAGTTCATTCTTGTTAATTGAATGGGAAAAAGTTATGTAGCCTGACATAAAGCAGCGTCTGCAATAGAGGTCAGCCCGGAGAGAATTTTTTTTTTTTAAAAAAATTAAGTTTTACTGAGTTTTAACAAAACAAATAAAACATCTTATTTGAGTACAGCACGGTTCTGGGTTATCACATTTCCATACAGATACAATTTCATATGCATATTCATCTTATGTATTCAACTTCATATCTTACTCTTTTCCAACTTCTCACTATTTTTCCCTTTATTTCTCTTGATTTTCTTTTGTGGTTACCTCATTTTTTTCTTATTCAATTGCATTTCTTTTACCTAAATTTCTATATCTTTTTATTTATTGTACTTATACTTTCATCTGTCTTGTTTACAATTCATATATTCTCTTCCAACATTTTAAGAAGCAAAAATTCTCCCTATGATTGCCAATCAAAGTGCAACACCTTTAAATCTTGTTATTATCATATGAAATCTCATTAAACATTGAATTTGTGCATTCTAAAATTATTAATATTCAAATTTCTAATATCTTTTTATATCATGTAGATCTCATCATTCAGACTCTGCTTGATACTTCCCCTTGAAAATGTAAAAAGAAAAAATTCTAAAAACATAGCAAAAACAATATATATATATAGCATTAATAAACAAAATTATAATAATAATATAAACAAAATTGTTATTCAAAATCATTCTAGTACTGGTATGAACCTTGTAAATCTTTCACGTTTCTTTTCAATATCTATCAATCTTTGAGAACAATTGAAAAGTTTCCCTCCCTTCTTCATGATTACTTAACTGTTAATAAGCATACCATTGGATAGTCATACAGTTTTATCTTATAAATTATTTACTATTAATAAGCAAAATTATTATTCAAATTCATTCTAATAACTGGTATAAAATTTCCTTATAAATCTTTTACATTTCTTTTCAATATTTTATCAATATTTAGAAACAATTGCAATGTTTTCCTCTCTTCTTTATTATTGCATTAATTATAAATAAACATACCATTACATAATAATAGTTTTATCTCATAGATCTGCTTATTTCATTTCTAACCCACTACAGTATTCTACTGTCACAACACTATCTTTGTACCTTTGCAGAATCCTCACTTTTAACTAAATTTAACCATTGTCTTGTTTTCTAACTGAACAAATACCTTTAATCCTAGTTCCGTTTCCCCTTTTTCCTTATTTCCTGTTTTTGTCCCTCATAAGTTCTTTCCTTTTCTATCTTCCCCGCTTTTTCTCATCCCTTTTTTATTACCCTTCTCTCTCTAATTTTCTCTTCTGTAGTTTTCTTTTCTGCTTCTCCTTGCTGTTATACTTCTTTCAGACTATTTTTCTTTTTGCTGTTCCATTTGATCTCAAACTTTTAACTCCTTTCCCTCCTTTTCCCTTTATCACCATACTTTGCATTATTTGATCATTGAAACTGACTTCTTCTTTGTCCCACCCTTCTTCTTGCTCTTGAAGCTTTTCCTTTTTGCTTTTCATAATTCAGGATCTCCATTTCAAAAAAAATTCAATACGAAGCCAAAAGATCTTCCTCCCCTTTCTGCATCTTCTTTCTGTTTTTTTAAAACTCATCTTCAGTTTCTCCAGGAGTGATGGCATTTTAAACATTTTTGAACAACCACCCAATTGACTTTAAGTAAAAACAGAAAAAGAAAAAAAAACCAATGCCAAAAACTTTTTTTAATCACCAAATGATCCCAGACTGTTCCTTCTTGTTTCTTTCCTTTACTTTTGCTTTCCATGGGTTACTGTATCTTCTAATAAGATTTCAGTTACAATGTATCCTCGGGAATCTTTTCAAAATTTCACTTTCTCTTTATTTTTCCAGGTGCATTCCAGTTTTCCATTAGTCCAAGTCCCACCCTTTTGCCTCCACTCTTCCCATTTTAAGGGCTTTAAAATGACCAAGAAAAAATATTTATTCTTCTTTTGACACTTAGATTTCAGCTTAAGGTTGCCTATCAGTGTCAAAATCGATTAATATGAATTTCTTTCCATACCATTTGTAATTGTCAATATAAAAGTTAAAAAAGGGTTTTTAACTTCCTTTTCTCTCTCCTTCACCGCTTAAAAGATCTTCTTTCAGAAGTATCCCTCTAGGTACTTTTAGACTTCCGGTTTGGTCTCTTCAGCGACAGACCAAAATTCCCGATTGTATGCAGTTTTGATCTGTGCTTGCCGCTGGAGCACCCTGATCCTTTGGATTCGGGGCTGAAGCTACCCTGTAGAGGTGGTGAAGAGGGAGGAGATTTGCTAGCTGAATGGAGGGGAGCCTCATCTCTCCTTCTTGGCTGGTCTAAACTCCCTTCCCCACAGGCAGTTACAGCGGTGGTCAGGAAATGGCCACCTCAAAGAAGAACCCGACTGGATAAGATTGTGCAGGAGGAAGACAAAGAGGAAACCAGGACAGACCAGGCTAAACAACAGAGAACAATCTTAGCAAGGTACCCAGAAATTCTTTTTAAAAAAAGAAAGAAAACCTTTCATTCTACCGAGGGGACCCCGCAAAAGAAGAAACATGTCTGAATGCAGCAAGGAGCAAGGGAGAGCCGAATGCTGGGGAGAAATGTTGACACTTACCCAGCCAGATACTGACTCAGTGCATCCATCAAAGACAGCAAAGCTGCCTGCGAAACCTCCACCAACCCCAGTGGTCAAAAGGTGTAGGAAAAAGAGACAGCTGGGATGGAAGAACCAGAGGAGTAACCCTCTCCCGGGATAATCATAAACCTGGGTGGAAATTGGAGCTGGAGGCCCTATTGGCTCAGGAAGAATGGGGTGAGGAGCCACTGACTGATGACCAAATGAGACGGTACATAAATCGCCTCGTGAGGGATGCCCTGGAGAACCTCAAGGTGAGGGATGCACCAGGATGATAACGCAGGAAAGTGAGGGAACCAGAAAATGAGAGAACCTGAGCCACCACCCCAGATCCAGTGGAGATTGATCGGGCAGAGGAACAAGCCGAAGAACCAGCAGCCATACCAGGTACCCGATCCTTAAACGCCACGGATCAGGGGATTAACCCTGGCCAACCCAAAGACATACAACTGCAGAGGAAGATCCCACCCTTGGGGATCAAATTTGATGGAGACCCACAGAAACTGGAATTTTTCCTGGTGCAAGTGCTCACCTACATGCAAGAATATAGGTGGAATTTCCCAACCCAGGGGTCCCAAGTTCAAGTCGTCACCCTGGCCCTTGAAGGGGCAGCAGCCAGATGGATGGCGACGCTCCACAATGTCAATGCCCCAGAGTTAAGGAACCTCAATTGCTTCATGATGGCCTTACACCACCGCTTCAAGGACCCCCTCACCAATAGAAAAGCCCGCAACCACATTACAGTTGTCAAACAAGGTCGTCGCCTGGTCGCGGAATACACCGAAGAATTTCGTGACCTGGCCAGCCAGGTAGACTGGCCCGAAGATATCCTAGTCTGTTGGTTCAAAGATGGACTAAATGATGACCTATATGCTGCTGGCTTGGCCCATGGGGCCCCTGCATGAATGGTACATGATGGCAGAGGAGGTGGAGAAAGACATGACTCAAAACCAATACCACACTGGCAAGTTTTCCCCACCTCAGGGGAAATAGGAAGTCTTCAAATCCCAATCCACCATGACTCCAAGAACGTCTTGTTGCTTTAAGTGTGGAAAGGAGGGACACCACGCAGCAGAATGCCATTCAAAGACCCCTACCAGAAAGCTAGACCACCCTTCAGGGGGGAAACCTGGAACATCCAGCCCTCAAGGAAAGGAGACTGGCCTGAGAGGCTGAGTAGATGTGGGATTCTGATTCCCCCCCAACTCTGAAGAAGAATCTCAAATGCTCTAAGGGGACCTGAACCAGTCTGAAAGCAGTCCAGAAGACTGCTGGATAAGCAGTCTTCTGGATAAGACCGCTGGTAAGCAATCCAATTGAACCAATCACCCTACCCCTGAGACTGTTTATCCCCAGCCAAGGGAAGGGGGAGGAAGTTGCAGTGTTGCTGGATTCGGAATGCACTCGATGCCTAATAAACCCCTTCCTTGAAGATAAATTGGGAATCCAACTGAAAGAAATGGAAAATCCCATCACTTTCTGCCAATTAGATGGAACTATAGCAGTGGGAGGAAGCCAGCTAGGTTTACTACAGAACCATTGAAAATAAGACTAGGGAACCATAGGGAGATGTTCACATTCCTTGTAGCCCCAGGAATGGAAGAGCTGCTGGTCCTAGGTCTCACATGGCTGCAGAAATGGAATCCAAAAATAAATTGGAGGAAAGGAACTGAACAATTCCAGAGAGATGGAGTATTTGCAAAAAGCTCAGAGGAAAGGATAAAGAAAGGGACAGAGAACAGGGAATCAGCCATGACCAGATAGTCAGCTGAACCCATTATCATCCCCAATGAGTAACTAGGAACTGACCCAAGTATTTAGCGAGGAAGCTTGTGATGAACTCCCACCCCATCGTGCCACAGACTGCGCGATTGAAATCCTACCAGGGCTAAACGTCCAAAACCACAAATGTACTGCATGTCTCCCAGAGAATTGAAAGAACTCAGAGCATTTATCAATAAAAATTTAAAAAGGGGCTTCATCGAACCCACCTGACCAAAAATAGCTGCCCCAGTATTATTCTGTGAAAAGAAAGATGGCTCCATGCGTCTGTGTGTGAATTACCAAAAATCAAATACGATTACCATAGAGAATATGTACCCACTCCCCCTCATGAAGGACATGTTAGCCCACCTCTCGAAAGGAATTTTTTTTTCAAAGTTAGACCTATGACAGGTATATTACCACATCAGAATAAAGGAAGGGGATGAGTGGAAGACAGCATTTAACACTCCATTGGGATGCTTCTAATTTAAAGTGCTCCCTTTTGGACTGCAAGGAGTGCCCGCTGTGTTTATGCAATTGGTCAACGAAACCCTTAATGAATTTTTATATAAAGGAGTTTTAGTGTATCTTGATGATATTTTAATTGACACGGAAATGATGGAAGAACACATCAAGCTACTCCGTGCAGTCCTCATGAAACTCTTAAATGCTAAACTATATGCAAAAGTATTTAAATGCAAATTCCACCAAGGAAAAATTGACTATTTGGGGGACAGAATATCCCATGAGGGAATAGAGATGGACCCACAGAAAGTAAAAGCTGTACTGGAATGGGACCCACCGCACACCCGCAAACAACTGCAAAGCTTCCTGAGGTTTGTGAACTTTTATCACCAATTCATTCCAGCTTTTGCAAACATCACCTTCCCTATCACGAACTTGCTAAAAATGAAGGGGGGGGGGGGGAANCTTTTGCAAACATCACCCTCTCTATCACGAACTTGCTAAAAATGAAGAGAGGGGAGAAACCCAAACCAAGGCAACCCCTTATCTGGACAATGGAATGCCAAGCGGCATTCGAAAAACTCAAACATCTATTCTCAGCAAAACCAGTCCTTAAACACCCAGATCCTGAACAACCTTTTGTCATCCAAGCAGACGCTAGTGATGTTGCAGTTGGAGCAGTCCTCCTCCAAAAGAATGGAAATGGACAATTACAATCATGTGCTTATACATCCAAGAAACTGATGGAAACTGAGCAAGATGGGCCATGTGGGAGAAAGAGGCATATGCTGTGCGGTGGGCAATTCTCACATGGAGTCATTTCCTGGAAGGAAACCAAATCCCCTTTAAAGTATGGACTGATCACAAAAATCTGGAAGCCCTGAGAAATCCACGGAAACTCTCCAAAAAACAAGCAAGGTGGGCTCAATATTTTAAACAGTTTAATTTCACTCTCAAGTATTTTCTTGGGAGAAGGAATTTCTTAGCAGATGTACTGTCCAGAAAACCCCAATGCAACAGCAAAAAGATTGAGGTTAAAAAAAACAATGATCCAACCGACCCATCTAGCAGCTGGGCACAAGAGAAAAAAAAATCATCATGACTGAAGACACGTCAATATTTAAGGAAGACTGGCTCCAGGCTAACAGAAACACTTGTTTATTCAAAGGTGGACTGGCCTGGGTAGAAAACAAACTTTATGTCCCTGCAAGCCAGAGAATAGATCTCACAAAATGAAGACCAGAGAGACCTGGCCCTATCAGATGAAGAAGGCCTGATTCTGGATCCCCCAGCATTCACAGAGCTCTTTCATCCAGCCCTTTTCAACCCCCTCCTGCATAAAGCCAGAACCACAGCTCACATGGAAGTGGAGTGCAATTCATCAAAGGCAGCTTGGGCCTACAGGACCCAAGTGAATGATTTTTCTCTGAACCAACTACAACACAGGAGGAGATTGCCTCACCCGAACTGTTTCTGGATGTAGTCCAGAGACAATGGGCTCAATGAGGGGCATTCCCCACTCCAAGTGTTTTGATCCAACCTGGTTCCAAGAGAGCAAACACAAGACAAAGGCAGCAACCCAACATTTTACTGTTTCATCTAGGAATTCTGTTTCTTCACAGATAAAAGGCTGCTTCCAACTAATTAGCTCCGACAAGAAAGAGCCTTGCCAAGTTTTTGCAAGACTGCCAAAAAACAACAGATAAGAAAATAATTTACAATACAAGAGTCTTCAGTTACCAGCTGTAATGTCCTCGAGGCTGTTTCAAAATGTCTTTGCCTTCTGCAAAGGTTTGTTTCACAGCTGGCTTTTATCTTCTAGAGGGAGGGGCCATTACCTTGCAGCCTTACTCCTGAGTTGCCCGTGCTGTTGTAACTGCTCTTTCCTATGAGAAATCCTGCATGCACACACACTTGGCACAGGCTCCTCAGGAACGTCCTCATCACTGCTGCCAGCCTCCTCAATCTCTGAAGGCAGCAGTCCATTCCCTAATGGTCCTGGCACCTCATCCTCGCTCTCCTCAGCAGTCTGCACCTACTGCCGACTTTTTCCACACCACCAAGTGGGAATGACAAAAGGTTATTTAACATGGGCCCAAACCTCACCAAGGCACTTCAATTGCCAACAATGGGCCAGTGGCAGCCTTGGCCTCTTCCACCATTCTGTTTAGTGACATAGTGGATAGCCTGAAAACAGAGGACCGGAGGGCAGAGCTGACCTTCCTCAAGACACATCAGGAGATGGCCTGGGCGGTCAAGGCAGTGACGGCCATCTCCTTTTTTAAAAGGACCTCCTTGCTCTAGTGAAGCCACATGCAAGTGAGAGTGCCACCTGAGGACATTCAGCTCCGCCAGGATATCAACAAGCTGGTAGCAGCAACTGAATTTTCAGCTGATGCTACCTTGAATGCAGCTTGGTTTGCCTCCAGGGCTCTTGCCTCTTCAGTCACATCTTGCCATCTGCTTTTGCTCTGCCACTGGCAGGCAGATGCAAGGTTGAAGTGGAGGCTAGCCTCTGCTCCCTACAGGGTAGCAACCTATTTGGAGAGGCCCTGGAGCCCATACTGGTGGAAAACAAGGATAGGAGAAAGGTCCTACCTTCCACGTACAGGCGAGTGGATCGCTGGCCCTCACCTTATCGTAGACCTTCCTTTCGGTCTGCAGACACCAGATTCGACATTCTCCACTTTAGAGGTCCTATTCACAAAGACCCGACCACCAAATAGACAGAATTGATTTTTGGGACAGAACCAGGCAACAATTTCAGTCTAAGCAACTATTTTGTGAGTCAGAGAGTTGCCCTTTTCATTGCTACAAGTTTCTGCCAGTCCAATCCTCCCATTGGCAATGCCTAGGCCTATTTGAGGATCAATGGGAAATGACCACGACAGATTCTTGGGTCCTAAAGACTACGAGAATAGACCTCACATTTGACTTCCTCTCTACAGCCCCGAAGCACTTCATTCATTGCCCAGTCTCCAAGAACAATGTAAGAAGAGGCCTCCTGGAGACTGCAATCCAATACCTGTTGGACATTCATGCCATCGAGTTGGTTCCAGAAGACCAACAAGGGCAGAGATTTTATTCAACCCTATTTGTGGTCCTGACCTCGGGGTGATGGTGGTAGAGAGCAATCCTGGACCTCAAGAAATTAAACATACACTTGGTCTACAAATGATTCAAGATGCAATCCCTCCAGTCCATCCTGGAGAGCATCCGAGAGGGCAACTTCACATCCATAGACCTGATGGAGGCATATTTCCATGGGCCTGTCTTGCCAGCCCATTGGCAGTTCCTGAGATTACACTACACAGGGAGGCACTTCTAGTACAGAGCCCTACCATTTGGCCTGTCCTCTGTGCCCAGAATCTTTACCAAACTACTGGCAGCACTTACAGCACACAATCCCTATGCACGTTTAGTTTTATCTCAATGATATCCTAATACAGTCATCTCTCACCTTTTCTCACATCCTAAAAGAGGACCTACAAACCATGATCTGAGTCCTTCAGGACCACAGGTTTTCAGTCAACTTCAAAAAAAGTCACCTGGTTCCCACCACTCACCTTTTACACCTCAGTGTGGTGAAAGATCAGGCATGGTTGGGCATGGTCTACCTTTCTCAGGAACATCAGGATGGTATACAAACCTTGGCGAGTTGGATTTGGGCAAAACAAAGAGTGCCCCTGGTCCTCCTCTTGGGAAAGTGTTCTGCATTTCTATCTTTCCTTGGGCGTGGCCAGAGATGGGATGCAAATATTTTTACTACCGATTCTATGGGCATTGCTAGGTGGGTGTGGCCATGTGACTGGGTGGGCATGGCTTTTTTTGCAGCACCCACCCTCCATTCTCCTTTTTTTTCCTTCTGGGCCTCAGGAAAGCCCCCTGAGGGAGCACTTTTGCTCCCAGGAAACTTCCCTGAGGCCTAGGAGGCCAAAAATGGAGTGTGGGGTGATGGTGTTGCAGCATCCCCCCATACACCTCTTTTTGCCTCCTGGGCCTCAGGGAAGCCTCCTGGGGAGGAGTTTTTGTTCCCAGGAAACTTCCCTGAGGCCCAGGAGGCCAAAAATGGAGTGCAGGGGAGGCGCAGTTTGATGACTCAGTCTGTGGGCAGAAAGGCAATGTCAACCCATTCTTGGATTCTCTCTTAGCACACCAAGAAGGAGCATGTCAGGTAAGACCAATGCCCCTTTTGAAAACAAATCTATTATGGTCCAAATGACCAGGAGACAATTTTGGTGGCCAAAAATGAAGAAAGACATTGAGGATTATGTAATAAACTGTGCTACTTGTGCAACCATGAAAAAGAGACCAGGAAAGACCCCAGGTCTCCTCCAACAAGTAGCAAATCCATCCCGATAATGGGAGGAAATTGCCATGGACTTTATTTAGTATTTTACAGTATTTTAATTTTCCAATTATTTGTCTTTCCAGTTGTCCAAATTTTAAGGTCTTATTTAATTTTCCTCCTTTTCTTCTATCACTTTTCTTCTTTTGCCTTGTATGATATTCTGTCAAATAGCATGATTAGTCCAAATTCAAATTAGTTCACTATGTTTTCTCCAATCTTTCAAGTCCTCAGCCAGTTTCAATAGAATTTAGTTATTAGCAATTTAATTCATCTTAATAATCTTCAAGAGGGAAGAGAAACTCACTCAGTAATTCAGAATATCCAAATCACTTTCTAAAGCCCATGTCACACTGCACCAACGGATGGAAAGAGGATGTAAAATGGAGAG
>BHFT01008005.1:0-14863 GCA_004320025.1 Laticauda laticaudata | reverse complement strand
TAGGAGTTGTAGATTGCAGGACAATTTTTTCCTGAAACCAAATTGTTTTTTGGAGAGTAGGTTGTTTGACTCTAAGTAGAGGGTGATAAATTGGTTAATGATTGATTCCATGACTTTGCACATGACACAACACAGTGAGATTGGTCTGTAATTTTCAACTAGGCTGGGGTTACCTTTTCTGAAGATAGGAATTACCATAGCTAAGGACCATAGGTTCAGTAAGGAGCTGGTTCTGAATGATATCTCATATATAATGCTTAGGGGTTCTGCTATACTGAAAGGGACAGCATGACGGACATTTATGGATGCTATTACATTCAACATTATTGAAGATAAGTGTTCTGACCCAAGCCTTGTTCAAATCAAACAAACACAAAATATGTGTCAGACTCTGTGAGCACTAACCTCGGATCCCACAAGCTACATGCTCCCTGATGTGGCATTCCCTGCTGCATTGCTGCATCACAATGCTGCTTGGGAGTCGGCAGTTGCATGGGGAATCCCCATTGACGGCTGCGTGGGGATTTCCCATCCATGGGTGACGTTCTTACAGTATACCAGGGAGCTCTAATTCAACACCCAGCAGCAACAGGCACTTTGGGGGTATACCAGCTCTTGCAGGAGGGGAGGATTCTTCATTCCATGCCATGGGGTAAAATGGGGATTAGATGGGGTTTCTGTGATAGGTAGGATTAAGAGTGGTTTAGGCAGCAAGAGGTGGGATATGGGATAGGCATCCTAGTTAATGAAGGTTAATTGGGATATAGCATAGGGCAGTTCGCAGGAGCTAGCTGCAATTAGAGGGGTGGGGTAATGTGATAAAGTGAGCTGGAAGGCAAATGCTCTCAGTGCTAACCTGGATCAGAATTTGACCATTCTAACTGAATGGGATGTGCATTTCTTGTACAAATTAAATTACTTCAAACCTCAATGTTTGTTGGCTTGTATCTTGAAATTACAATCTTCTAGACCAGTGGTCACTAACTGGTGGTCTATGGCCCACTGGTGGGCCGTGAGAAAAATTTGGTGGGCTACACAGAAATCTCACCCCCAGAGCACACACACCCAGAGGAATTAATCCAGGCTGTGCAGAAAAACAAGGTTGCATGGCACACATGGCCCACGGGAACCCTCCCCACCCATTCACTCCTTAAGCCCATGTCACACTGAACCAACAGATGCAAAGAGGATGTAAAACGGAAAAAAAAAGCTTGCCATCCATTGGAAAATGCGATGCATCCGTTGTGTACTCACTACGTACGTCTTTCATACGCTCTATCCATAAAACATCCGTCTACTGCTATTTCATCCGCTCAAAAAGTTTTCAGCTGCACAAAACTTTTTGAACGGATGAACTTTATGCCACGTACGATCTACATCCGTGACACATAAGGGCAGCAAACGTTCTATGTCAGTTGTCATCCATTACACGTCCGGTGTATCCTCTCGGCATCCTCTGGACATCCGCACAACTCACATCTGCTCCAGCGGAAAGCGGAAAGAGGGAGGAAGCGAAAGGTACCGTGGTAACGTTCACACAGCATTAGTACGCCACGGACATAGAAAGGATGTAAGCGGATGCGATCTCCACTATAAAAGCATTAAAACAACAATACTTTCGTATAGGGGGACGTATTCGATATTTTAGGAGTCTGGACGGATGTCTAGAAGGGCTGTGGATAGGACACTCTAGCGGAAAACTGACATTTCGTATAAAAAGAGGAGGAAATCACCTGGATCTGCAGCTTTCAGTCCAGCACCCTGGTGTGCAGACCTCTGAGCTCTTGCTCTTGTCCTCCCGACATCACCATATGATCTCCACCATGGATCATCGCACACTCCTTTGGTAGCCGCAAATCATTCAAGCACCAGCCACCAAGCCTCTGTCAGACTGTTTTCACCTTTTCTACGCAAAGAGAAGGAGACGTAAGAACTGTCTGGGTCGATGATAGATAGGGAGAAGAGTGGAGTTTGGACTTATGCACAAGCTGATCGGTGGAGGCTTGAGGGATGAAACACTCGTGGCATTCCAGCACTTTATGAGGATGCCTCCAGCCCTGTTTGATGAAGTTGTGGCAGTGTTTGAGACCCAGGTTTGACAAGGCAAACACCAACTTCGCGTCCCAACGTGGAACCCTGACTGAAACGGTGGCACTGACTTGCACCCTGGCCCTCTGGAACCACGTACAGAAGACATGCAGTATGCCTGGAGGTTGCCACCAACACACCAATCAGCATGTGGTCAGAGAAGTGGTGCAGGCCATCAATCGAAGATATATCGTGGAGGCAAGCCCTCCAGTGCCCCACCACTGAGAGAAGACTGGAGGAAGTTCCAGAGCAGTTCTATCTGCAGGTGAACTTTTTCCCACCAGCCGTTGGATGCCATAGATGGGAAGCAACGTTGGCCTGCAAAGCTCCAGCCAAACTCAGGGTCGCAAATTATTTCAAATACAAGGGCTTCTTCAGCATCATCCTCTTGCCATAGGTTTATGCCTGACTACAAGTTCATGTACAGTCGACTGCTTCAGGCAACGGGCAGCTTCAGATGCTCAGATGATACAACACCAAGTGACCCTAAAGGGTGGGCAGGAAATGCAACTCCCTCAAGGGGTTTCCCAGATCCAGACCCCCTACCCACACATACACAAGATGTGCCTACTTTCATCGCGTCGGGTGATGACGCCATTCTTCCCCTCAAAACCCTACCATCATTAGAAGCCCTACACTTCAAGATACCTCACCCGTGAAGAGAGGATTTTCAACTACCGGCTGGTAAGGCAAGACGGGTGGTGGAGAATGCCTTTGGCATCCTGGCCCACAACAGGTTCCAGGAACTTCTCACCACCATGCAGCATCGCACCACAGACCGTGAGAGAGCCATCGCTGGAAACTGGCTGCTCCGCACCTAATCTCATGGCGCATCGCCACTACCGCAGTTGTGCAGAACAGCTTTATGGACCTCCAACAAGCAATGGGGACATGCGAGCCTGTGGAATGGAAAGGCACAGGGCGAAACCTGAATGAGAGTACTCGTGGAATGTGCAAGGCCCAACAAGCTATCACGTGAAGGGAAGAAGCAGCGCAACCCCTGGAACACTTGTGTGCAACTCCCCAGCTGGAGCAGTGGAGTGGCAAGACAGAATGATAGATGCTTAGTTGGATGCTTTTCAGCCTGTCTCATCACACTGATGTCAATTGTATATGTTGATGGCTTACAAGAATAGGTGCAGATTAAATAACAGAGTTTTGTGTTTTGTGGTGAAATGTGTTTGTCATGATTAAATTGTTACTGTTAATAAAGGCCATATGTGAGTGGCAGCTGGGAGTGGTGGTCATACAGTCCCATTATGCTTGGCACTGGACGTTTATCATCCCACTGCTTATCATTACCATTCACAAGCTATCCATCCTACTGCTATCGTTACCCATGCCACAGCTATCCATCCCACGCTATCCCCTTACAACTCGCAACAAACATGCAAAGGCTTAACCCTTTTTTCAAAAGTTTTCCCCAACACTTTATTAAGTAAAAAAAATGCAACCAGTGTGTGAAGCAACAGATGACCTTTATTAATAACAAACGTGTCATGACTTGAATTTAAAAACAAAAGGACCAGCAGTAAAGTTCTTTAAGACAACAGATAAGGTAGATAAGGTGAACAGATAAACAACCTCAGTCTCTGGCACTCTTTTCAAGTACTGCTGAGCTGGACCCATGGTCTCAGAGTGAAAAGGACCGCCAGGTACTGTGGAGGTGGCTGTTGCTGGAGTGCTGCTCTGAGGTGCCATGTGGGTGTGCCTGGCCCAGAGTACATACATGGAGATGGTGTTGTGCGGAAGCTCTCAGAGAGCTGACTCAGTCCCCGTGAGTGAGAGGCACTTCCTCAAGGACTGGGATGTGAGGCCCGAACATTGACTGACAGATGTTCTGAGGGAAGGGCTTGGGCTGGGGTGGAGGAAAGGAGGAGTGTAAGTGGGCTGTCTGGGTCCTGCAGCTTGGGTCAGCTGAGGCGTCGTGGCATCTGTGGCATCCGAGAACCTGGGTGTGACTGGGAAGAGCTGCCTCTGCTGTTGAAGTGCTGGTAAGTGTAGTTTGGTAGGCGCAAGGGGCTGCTGACCACCGTGAAGGGCTGTGACATGGCTGGGGTGGAGGGATAGACCTGGAGTGGTATGCACAGGTTCAAGCTGGGCCATGGAGGTGGTGCGAAGAGCTGTGATCCTCTCACTGTCATCGGCTGGTACTGGTCCTCGGTATGTCCATGAGGGTCTGGCTCAAATATGTGTAAGGGCCTTGCAGTTGGAGAATGGTAATGTCAAGAAGTGGACGCAGCTGGGAGAAGAGATCTGTGCTGGCTTTGACTGTGTCCCTGATCTCCAAGAGAACAGTGTGGCTCCTGTCCTCTCCGGTCCTGGCCTCTCTGCCTGCTTTCTGTGGAGATGGAGGTGAGGTGTTGGACTGGGGGTGGGTGTGCGGTGGCGTCTGGTGGCATGCCTGCTTCTTGCTCCCATTGAAGACAAGGGATCCTTCACATCCTCATGGCATGGGGAGTGCAACTATGGGGGGTCTCTGTCGTGGGGCTCTCCAAAGATACCTGCCTGGACGATGGTAGCTTTGTCCTCCTGGATCGGAAGAGGAGTGGCTCCTGCGGCTGTCCTGAGGGAGCCAGGGTTGACAAGAGGGCTGCTCCTGGTGGCAGATCCCACCCTCCAGGAAGCTGGAACCTGGCCATGAACAATAGGTTCCTCCCGCGGGCTCAATTAGCTTGACAGCGGCCCTGCCTGGATCTCTTTTCAGGTGCAGCTTTCCATACTAGATGTGCTAATCTTCCACCATCGCGCAAGGAAGGAACATCTGAAGATGTAGCCCAGGCTCCCGCCTTCTCTCACTCCACGCGTGCTGCTTCACTTGTGTCACGAAGAGCTGTGGCCCTTCCTCCACAGGTACTTCGTTCTCCTCAGCCATGCCAGCACCTCCTCCCTCATGTCCTCAGAAATGGAGTACTGTTCCTCTCCCCCTTCTCCTTGCCGTTGCTCTTCCTCCCTCTGGCTAGGGGCTTCTGGGCCTTCCAGCAGCAGGGCTTTGAGGCCTTGGGGCTGGTCCACCCACAGCAGCAGCAGGAGGAGAAGCAGCAGCAGCAGGAAAACCACGCGAGCAGCAGCAGAAAGCAACAGCAGCACCAAGCAAGCACCAGCAGCGAGAAGCAGCCAGAGGAGAAGCACCAGCAGCAGCCAGCACACCAGCAGCAGCACCAGCAGGAGAAGGCACATGCAGCAGCAACACCAGAGCAGCAGCAAGCAGAAGCACCAGCAGCTTCAGAGTCAGCGCCAGGGGGTGGGATGGTGGTTCTGTCCTTCTTGCAAGGGCTTGGCAGGGAGTAGGCACAGGCTTCCTCCTTCTTCCTCATGTGTTCTTCTTCAGAATGTCTCTGGCAGCAGGTCTTTTCTCTGAATGGTGACCAGCTTCCAAGCTGCATCCTTTATATCCGGGCAGCTTACACATTCATCCTCCCCGCATGCGCAGTGGAACACTTTGCATCCGCGCATCCCGCTATGCATCCGCGTACAGACCGTTCCTTCTGCTACGCGTCCGCTTGCGCTGTTGTCTCCCCGGAGCCCTGAGGATTGTTTCATCTGCCTTCTATCCGGCTTCCACCGCTAAGGCTTCTGACGTACGTCTGCTTTACATACCCCGCTACATCCTCCCCGCACGTACATTCATTTCCATTGTTGTCTGCTCTGTTGTGTGCACATTTGGGGCACTGTGAGAGCGGATAAAATGGATGGAAAATTTGCTCATGCCACTGTGTGCTTTTTACATACGTTTCAATCTGTTGGCCAGTGTGACCTAGCCTTTACTGGTGCAAGACCTTGCCTGTAAATTTCATAATTTTCGCTTTTTCTGACCATCATCTGTTCTTCTGTAACCAGGAGATTTAGATTAGCTAGGAAGCAGAAAAAATTGGATTTTCCTTGCTTTCCGTAGCCAGTCTTTAGATCTTTAGCTTGCTTTTAAGCTAGCAAGTGGGAACCTCTCCTTAGGACTGAAAGTTTGCTTGCAAGCAAATTCAGTGCAGACTCACAGCAGCAAATTTTGAGGGGTCTGAGCTAGCCGATGGAGATAGATACCTAGAATGATTCTGTGAGAAGCTCAATCTGCATGCTTTGCCTGATTTTGAGTAGAAGTTGCTTTTTTTAAAATAAATATTCAAATTTACAATGCATAGTGTGTTGTGAGTTAATCTTGGTGAGTTTGCTTGCGAAGCAGAATTTTATATGACAGATGCAGATAGCCAATGTGGCAGATAGATAGATTTCTGAATGAATCTGTGATTTCTGTGAGGCAATTTCAATCTGCCTGCCTGCTTTGCCTGATTTTGGGTAAAGTTGCTTTTTTTATAAAAGTCAATCTTTGATACATATCTTATAATATTTACATACAAGCCATGCCCAGCCAGTCACATGACCACCAAGCCACACCCACAAATTAGGCCACACCCAGTTAGTGGTCCCTGGGATCTAAAATTATGAGTTTGGTGGTCTCTGAGGTCCAAAAGATTGGCGACCCTTGTTCTAGAGAAGCGGCTGAAAGTATGTATAAAAGCAAACCTTTTTAATGCGGCACTGTGAATTTTGTGCATTCACAGCCAAGAGTTATTCAAAACTAATTGTCCCAGATAAGAGCAAGCCCTTTCAAGGTTGCGAAAGGCTGCCAAAAGCAAAAGATTAATTGCATATAAATATCCAAAGCCAGAAGTTTTAAAAACAAAGCAGAGTAAGCAGGGCTTCAACAAAGACTCTGAGTAGAAAGAACTTCTTTGCTTCCTGCAAAGAAGCCAACCCCCAAAGGCTGGCTTTTATCCATTATGGGAGTGGCCATCACCTTCCAGCCTTACTCCCAAGTTTCCTATTCTGCTTCAACTGCTCTTTCCTTCAAGCAGCAGCCTTGCATGCATGTGCACTGAGCACAGGCTCCCCAGGGTCCTCTTCGTCACTGCCGCCAGACCCCACAACTTCCGAAGGAAACACCCCACTAGTCTTGGCCCCATTCCTGCATCACACGCAGGCCCCTCATCTGAGTCCTTGCTGTCAGAGCCCTCATCTGTCCACACCTGCTGCCGGAGAACCACAACAGTAAGGTCGACCTGAGGTCTCTAGTTGTGCCCTTCAATATTAGAGCATAAGAAAATCCCTACTCCACTCTTGCTCCTAACTCTACACCAAGGATAAATTCAAAAATCTAAAACTCCATTTTTACCAATTAAGCAATTGTCTTTTCTGTGAAGACTATCATACATTTAGATCCACCAAAAAAAGTCCTGGATCTCCACATCCCATGGCCACATTCCATTTGATCTGAATGCCTAATTCCTGGTTATCTTTTCAAAAATTCCAGACCCAAACAATAAACACTTAATCAGAAAACAGGACATATGCACCATGCAATTGTGTATGCCTCATTTGGTATCATTTTTCTTTAAGTAAGGCACATGTTATTTCTTCTGGGACATACAGTCTGATTTCAAATAATTAGGCAAAATAAACCACATTTCAATTTTTTCAATGATCCTTTCTAACTGTAGAGGGGTTTTTGGAAAGCAGACAATGAAATTATTATTATTTTGTCACACAGCTGTGCTAAATGGACAGAGAAGACAGTGGGAAGATACAAGTATTTGTTTATTTAACTTTCTGTGGCTATGACAAAGCAAATAAAAGCTTTGGTCTTGGTCCACAATTGAACTAATTGGTAATATTGAAATTGCATGTTTTAAAATTTATAATTAGACATGGCATGTGATGCAAAATAGGTGTGATTAGCATTCTCACATTCCAATGCAGCCAAATGATTAGAATGTAATAAAATTGGAGGAGTGGGGAGGGTAGGAAGATAATTTTTATTTCATAAATAGAGACAATTCAGCATTTACATAGCTATGCAGAAAACTTTCTTCATGTCAGCCTTCACAACAGCCTACTAAGGTAGCTGTAATTATATTTATATTGCAAGGAAGAAAGGTGAGATAAAGGAAAGACGTAAATTAACAGGATCCTGATTATTTATTCAATCTTTAATAGTACAAGCCTGTATTTTATGTGTACACCTACAGAGCAGCCTAAACTTCCATCTACCTTCAGGAAATATGGTACAGCCTATACAAGGAAATCAGCAGAAACTAGTAGAAATCTCATTGAAATGGGGAGACACTATAGCTGATATGGGGTTTTGTGAGAGAGGTTGTAGAATGGAATTTATACAGAAAATATGACAATACATGGACTTTGAAGAAGTAGAAGTGGAAAACCATTAACATCTTTGAAGTTTAGTATGGGAGAAGACTGCCCTGAGAATATTGTGGACAGCTAACAAGACAATGGATTGTCAAATAAATCGATCCAGAGTTCTCACTCAAGGCACAAATGACCAGGTTTCAAGTTACCCTACTTGGACACATTATGCCAGGGCTGTCAAACTCATGGCCCATGGGCTAGATCATCACATGCTGGCCATGTCCACCCCCCATTTAGCGAAGGGGGGGGGAGTCCTGATATGTCATGTGACACTGCTGTGATAATGTGAATTTGACACTCCTGCTTTATGCAAAGACCCAGCTCTCTGGAAGAGGCTCCAAGGGTTTATTGCTGAATTGATTCCTCCCATCCCCACCTCTTTTTTCACCCATAGAAGTGACTGAATTGATGGGTATGATGTTAGAGGCTCAGCCATAATCATCTCTTGATTCATCATGTACTTCCTCAGAAATTTGGTTAATTGTACAGTAGCTCCTTATTTAGTGACTCCAGTTAGAACTGGTGACTTGGTTGTTAAGTGAAGCAGTTGCTAAGTAAAATCATTGTGCTTATAGTCATACTTCAGCTTTCCTTTGCTTTACAGAACTGTGAAAATCATAAAGGTTTGGACATAAAGTTACTTTTTCATCATGAAACAGGGACTGTGTACAACTGTGCACAGCTTAACACCAAGTATGTAAGGAAATTGGTATGAGAACACAGCTCCTGTGTACCCAAATGTGACCTAATGCATCAAAGTTATAATTCCTTCAAAAAAAAAAAAGGGGGGGGGATTGGACCATTAGAAGAGAGCCAGAAAAGGAGGCTGGGAGAGTATCCAATTATGTTGGTATTTTCATCCAGGAATCCTTTCTCAAGAGATCATGGATAATTTGGGCGGCATTTCCACTTGACTAAAGTTGAATCATGATTGGTTAATCTGAGATGAAGCCATTATCTGAGATGGCCTTTAGAAGCAAAAGAAAAAGAAAAGATGTATTGCAGAGCTATTCCAGATAGGAATACAGATAATCAGAGTTAGAAGTGACCTTGTAGGTCCTCTAGTCCAGCCCCCCCCGCCAAGCGGGAGACCCTGCACCATTTCTGACAAATGGCAGTCCAATCTCTTCTTGAAAGTCTCAACAGATGGTGCTCCCACAACTTCCGAGGCAAACTGTTCCATTGGTTGATTGTTCTCACTGTCGGAAAGTTTCTTCTTATTTCCAGGTTAAATCTCTCCTTGTTCAGTTTCCATCCATTATTCTTTGTCTAGCCTACAGGCTCTTTAGAAAATAGCTTGACCTCTTCCTCCCTTCAAATATTGGAAGACCGCTATCATGTCTCCCCTGGTCCTTCTCTTTACTAGACTAGCCAAGCCCAGTTCCTGCAACTGTTCAATGTATGTTTTAGCCTCCAGTCCCCTCATCATCCTGGTTGCTTTTCTCTGTACTATTTTTAGAGTCTCAACATCTTTTTTATAATGTGGTGACCAAAAATGTGGTGATTCCTTCAGATTACAGCATATTACACCAATTAAAATTGTGCAGTTCTTGATAGGCTCATTATCTAATTGCTATGCCCTTTGTGCATTTAGGAATGAAATAATCTGATACTATTTACTTTGGACATACATCCTCATAAACAAACTAGTTTATCCAGCTGAAGTGCCCACCAATTGGCATTGTATCTATACAAGGGATCAAATCTTCACCCAGAGCCTTATTAGTGGACAATGACACCTGGTTTACACAGACAGTTCAAAAATTGCACTAATCCAGGGAGACAATTATACTAGACACAGAACAGCATACACTCCGCTAGAGAGAAGATCTCTGAACATGGGCTCCAGCATGAGTCCAAAAGCTCAAAAGACTAAACCTCTGGTCCCCATGACTGACCTAGATTGGACCCTGCAGGCAAATATATGCCTGCATAGTGCATAGCATCTTGAAAGCCTGACATTTGCTTATACCCAAGAGAATCAAGGCAGTCTAATCCTAAGTTTTTTCTTCATTCTCTCCTGCCTTAACAGGCTAAAGTGATCTGTTTTTGTAAATGTTGCTGCATATTTTCTTCAAAATTATCTCTGTACTTAGTTGTCCTCTATGATAGTCCATTGACTTCCAAGGTCTGACTAAAATATGTTTTGTATGCACCCCGTCAACTTCCAGCAGAGCTAGCAGCAGAGTCAGATGTGGAGAAGTTGAGTGGGAGCCTGGGCAGTTTCAGAGCCTTTGGAAGGCTCTGATAAGGAAATAGCATCAGAGAGAGAGGCAGAGCTGGGGCCTTCCATCCTCTCCCAAAATGGAAAGGCAGCTATCTTTGGGACCTGAACTGAGTGAGGGGAAGGAAGAGATGGGGCCCATCCCAGATGTGCATATGCATAGAGAAGAAAGGAGAGGAGAGCAAAGGAAAGCAATAAGCCGGCTCTCAAGGAAAAGCAGACATAGACACTAGCCAGCCCCTCTCTGGCTGCAAAATAAATAGTAGGGGTTTGGAAGTGGCCAAGCTGTCACAGACAACCATGCATTTTCTACTATACAGCAAGTAATCTGGATTCCTTGGCCAGAACCAGGCTTGTTGGGACTAATTATGTTTGTTTTTTGTTTATCCCTGTTAATAAAAAATTGTTCCTACCCTGTTTGAAAAGGGGTTTGTTTTTGCTCATGAGTTTATCATTACTTGTGAAGGCTGGATCAGATTACAAAGGTGAAATTCAACCACCTTGGCCTACCTTGGGAGAGGTGGTAGGGATTATTTGAATTGATAAAAAATCGCCCCTACACCACAACCATGCCCACGGATCTGCTAGAGAAAATTTTTGAATTTCACCCTTGGGTCAGAACAATATGAAGCTTATACACCACTGCAATATTTCCTCCAGTCAGGTTTTTGTGATTATTTATTCTACTTGTAGCCATTACCAGAAACAGGTCTACTTCTAGAAATGGCTTTCCTCTTTCTAGAAACATATCTTTCTTCTCTCCATCTCTCCTTATTTTGGAGATTCCAGAGCTCCTTATGCAGCTGAAAATGGATGGTAAATTGAACAACAATATCAAGCAACACAGCTTAAAAAGACCAGCCACTAACTGAGGGCATATCTGAAGGGCTATTACACAGAAAAGGGAATTTACAGTTTTATTGTCCTAGAGGGCAATACCTAAAATGCATCGGTTGAAATTACAAAAAGGGGGTTCAAACAATATGAGGAACTATACAACCGTTCTGCTGGCAGAAGAGCCTGCCACATAATGTGTTCTCTTTTAAAAGTTTTCAAACAGAGATTGATGATCATCTATCAGAATCTCTCATTGATTTTTCACTGAGTAGAAATTGGATTACCCCTTGGTTCTTTCCAATTTTCTGATTCTATGTAACCTGGATAGAAAATCACACACAATAGAAGAATTACTCTTAACACAGCTATAAAATTGTCAAAAACATACACACAAAGCCAAAAGTGGGGGGGGGGATCAGTCTGACAATCTTGGCTTCACTCCAGCAATGATGTCCTTATTCTATTTGAATTTTTTTTCTAAAAAGAAAAAAGAAAGTTGCCTGCCTCTAATCTAAATGCTTATGTATGGAAAGACAATAGGGAGAGAAGAAAGGAAATTCACTGTAACAAGGAATGAATAATTTCTATTATACTTAGGCTTTCAAGTGTTCTTGTTTGAAAGTATTTCTGATATACAAAATAAGAATGACAATGACTCTATCGTCTGCACTGACATGAGCAAGGACAACCAACACTTTGAATATGTGCATGTGTGTGGTGATATTTTAAACAGCTTGTTTCTGTAGATTATATGTGGATTATTGCTTAAATGGAACAAGGAAAATAAGTTCTATCACTAGACTTTAGCTTTCCCATAGATTGGCCAGGAATATTATGGATTTCTGCAGTGACCAAAATACAATAACATCCAAATAAAAACATACAATAAATTTTAATACTATGCAAGTAATTACATCCATTAGTATTAATAAATTATCATACATACATTTAATATTCTTTTTGTTTAAAAATGTTCTTTCTATCAATGATGAATCTGTTTTGTTTAGTTTTTCACAAAGGGGGGGGAGCTAAGGAAAAGAAGTCCCTATCAAAGTCAATATTAATAACATTTAAACCTTAATTGAATATATACATCTCAGTCTCTCAAATGTGATTCTTTATTCCAATCAAAATGCTAATATTTCCAGTGTTGCTTTCTGATTAAATCATCTATTCCAAAAGATTAAAAACTGATTCCTTATTCAGATTATTATCTTGCCTGAACTTTTTTTTTTCTCTAGGAATGCCTGTCAGACACGTTGCATTAACCATACAAAATATTTTGCAGTTCACTTTCAATATTCACTTTTTCAATATTCACATTTTTTTAAAGAAACAGAAATGAAAAGGGGAGGGAGAGACTTATTGCAGGCAGTAAGTTTCAGACCCAAAATTCCCTTCCCTTTCTTTCCAACATTCTTGAATCATCATACTACTCTGGCACCTAGATTTCATCAGCACTGGAGACTGAATGCCATCAACATCTCTGTTATGCAAGGGTGGGATTCTACCAGTTCGCATCTATTTTCTAGAACTGGTTGTTAACATTCTAAGCATTTCGGAGAACCTGCTGTTAAAAGAAATTACTGGCCTAATCCTGGAAGGAAGGCAGGAAGGAAACATTCTGGTGTTGCTTACAGAAACTGCCTCTCCTTTAACTCTTATTACATTCTTGGCAGGACTAGACTTCCTGTCTCAGGAACTTCTCTGGAGTTTTTTTTTTCCTCCTTTGCTGGTACTTTGCTTGTGTGGAGTGACTATTCAAAGTTACAATGGCACTGAAAAAAGTGATTTATGACCATTTTTCACACTTACGACTGTTGCAACATCCCCACAGTCATGAGAGGCCAAACGAGGAGATGCATGCCTTGATGTGAGTGTTATTGAGTTGGCCCCACCCAGCCAATAACATGACCACCAAGCCATGTCCACCCAGTCACATGACCACCAAGCCACACCCACCACCTAAGCCATGCCCACAGAACTGGTTATTAAAAATTTTGAATCCCACCCCTGTGTTATGTTTAGGGGTGGGATTCAAATTTTTAATGACCAGTTCTGTGGATGTGGCTAGGTGGGTGTAGCCATGTGACTGGGTGGATGTTTCTTCCTCTTTTTTCTTTTTTATGAAGCAACCACCACCCCCATTTTGGGGGCTCCTGGTCTCAGGGAAGCCTCCTGGGGGGTGTTTTGGTCCAAGAAGCTTCCTTGGGGCCCAGGAAGGCAAAAAACAGAATGTAGAGAATCCCCTGTCCCCGCCACCCCCTCGCCCTCCCCTTTTTGCCTCCTGAGCCTCAGGGAAGCCTCCTGGGCAAAGCAGTAAGACAGTGAAGGGGATCCTGGCACAGCTGATCATCAGAAATCTGATCGTTGGGAAGGGAATAAAAAGAATACCTTAATGAGTGCCTGGGGAGAATGCAATCAGCGATGTTGGGCATGTGTGCAATGTCACACATGAACGATAAGGACTGACTGGGCAAGGAGGGGAGGGGTGGGTGGAGAGGAGCAGGTCCAGCCAGGGGTACAATTTGCTGCTTCTCCAAAATGCCCAGAATCATAACAACCGGTTTTATAGAACCTGTCGAAACCAGTAGAATCCCACCCCTGGTTATGTCAGCTTAGACTGTCTTGCATAAATAGAACTGAATTGGGTCTTCTAAGCATTGAAATACCAGTATATCTCCGAAACAATCCCAAAAGATCATAAACATACAAAAGTAATTACTAACAATAAAAATAAAGTGAAAGCCCTTCCTTTTCATGGGCAAGAGAATTAATAATCGGTCCTTGGGTCCTAATATGTACCCTCACTTTATAAGGCAGAGTTAACTAAACTGGTATCTCAATTATTCTGGATGTCAGTTTCTATCAGACCTATTCAGTGTGGCCAATGGCAAGAGACAGTGGAGTTACGGTACCTACAGAAATGTCTGAACCAGAGTAGCTTCCTACTGTGGCTTTGAGGAGAAACCAGTTTCAACCTCCATACAAATAAGTAAAATTTGGCAACCATGAATAACCTCTGAAGCTTCAACACCATGGAAAGGTTCATTGTCTGAGCCATGAACACTTACACCAAGGAGCTGCTCTCCTTCTCTTAAGGGCCTGTCACATAGGCCGACGGATGCAAAACGTATGTAAAAAGGACACAGCGGACGAGAAAAAGTTCCATCCATTGTTATCCACTCTCAAAAGTGCCCCGAATTTGCATAAGCAGAGTGGATAACAATGGAAAGGAACGGACAGGGGGAGGATGTAGCCAGGATGTTAAATGGATGCTCCACGGAAGCCTAGTGGAAAGAAGCGGATGGAAGCGGATGGCACATCTGCAGGGCTTCCAGGAGAGCACAGTGAAGTGGATGCGCAACGGAAGGAATGGATGCAGAGCGGATGCCTAGCAGATGAAGCGGATGCATCACGGAAGACCAGCGGATGCCTAGCGGATGCCTAGCGGATGCAAAGCGTTCACTGCGCATGCAGGGAGGATGCATTGTGTCAGCCCCGTGGATATAA
>BHFT01007999.1:0-30643 GCA_004320025.1 Laticauda laticaudata | reverse complement strand
GCACACTCTCTCTTTCTGTTCTCTTCCATTTCGGAGCTGTCCCAACTTCAGCAGCTTTAATGGCTGCCTCTCTGCCGTTGGCAAGAAGAGCTTCTCCTGGATCTACCAGGGACTTTGCGGTATCCCTGGGATCAACAGAATGCGCTTTTCACTTTCACTGTCTCTTCAGGACGGTTTAGATCCAATTGGACTGTCCAGGAGCAAAGATATCGTCAGCGATCTCAGACCTCCAAGATCGCATGCTGTATCATCGCAATGCCAGCTCCGCCTTCCAATCCAATAGAATTCCTTAGCAATTATATTGCAGAAGGAAAACACAAGTGTGTGAAAACCAAAAACTCTTTTCAGTGTAAGTACATGATGTGTCATTTCTTGGAATGCTGGTTAACTTATACAAACTCCCTGTTTTGGTGGTGAATAAGATAAGTTTAGATTTATAGATTTTTATCATTGGGATACAAAAGATGAATCAGACAAAGATAAATAATCAAGCAGAAAATACTTTATATAATTAAAATTATAAAAACTAATTCAACTCTTAAAGTTATTATTAAACATATATTTAATCATTATCAAATGATTAAATAAACATAATGCATTGTCTTCTTATAGACTATAAAGACACTTCAATAAATGTCTGTAACATCACAACTGTAAATTTCTAGGTAAAATAATTATCTTTATATTTGTAAATAGACTTTTATTGAAAAATGGAACAGAAGTAGGAACTAATACGAACTGAAATAGACAAGAAAATATGAAAAAGGCTGAAATAACAAAAAAGTTGAAAGTGCAATAAGAGAAAAAAGGAGAAGAAAGGAGAATAAAAAGATACAGAGAAAGATATAAAGATATAATGCTTGTCTATTATTTCTTCATCGAGACTGAAATGGATAATTTGTGGAACATATTACAGTCTATAATCTCCTAACTAATGTTACTGTTATATTTGGCCTATAACTTGCACATTTAATAGGATCTTTCTCTGGCCTTAATATTATCAGAGTGTAATTGGTCTCACTATAAATGAAGGATAATATCTTCTAAGATAAAATGATACATGATTAGCTTCTGATGATAAAGATGCCAATGAATATAAAAATTCTATGCCATTAATCTGGAAATTGGGGGAACCAGGTTTCCCTCCAGTTTCATAGATTTAATTGGCTCTGTTATTTCTTGTACTGACAATAATTGTGCCAATTTAATTTTATGTTCTTGAGAAATCTCTTTCAGTACAGTGTCTCCCTGGAAATTAATATTTTGCTGTCCAGTTGTAGCAAAACATTGTGTGTGTATATTATCTAAATTCCTTGATTTCATTGATGTTGTTGTTTTAACCAATGAGCTAATAACCTTCCAGCTTCTATTAGTTCTGACTGGTGTATTTCAAAGAATATTCACGTTGTTCAAAATGTAATTGTTCCTTTTTAATCTGAGTTGCCATAAATGCCTTATGAGATTCATTGGGTTTCTGGAATAGAACAAAAATCATTTTTAAACAAACATTTCATTTTTGTTACAAAAAGTAATTTATATGTATACCAAGAGCATTTGTACCAAGACAGATTCATTGTGTGTCCAATCACACTTGGCCAATAAAAAAAAATCTCATTTTGTAAGATATATATCTAGATACATTTTTAAAGAGATGAAAGTTATTGTGCACTCAGGACTACATGCCCTAAATGTGCCTCATAGCAGTATAATATCTTTATTTTGAATTTAATGCATGAAACGTATTCATCAATTTATTTGTGGGTGCAATATTTGTATTTTACATATAAAATGGCATCAGAATGCCAAAATATATGTATATATTGTTAATTAAAAGAATATAATTTGGGGGAACGTATTAATGATGAGTATTATTTGTGGGGTTAGGGTAATTTTAATCAAAGCAATGTTAAAATTAAATACTTTCACAATCAAAATAACAATAGTTTTGGAAATGGGTGGGCTAGAATGAATGAATAACACACAGAGATACATGCACACACACACACAAATACATACAGTTTATATACAATATAGTATTAATGTTCCATGTTAATTTTATAGTTGCAATTAAACAAAATGGACCACATATTTATGCTGGTGTATGACCATAATAAAGTTTTGATTTGATTTAACACATATTTTGGGGGTGACATCTGGTTTAATTTCTCCATCGTGTTACAAATTTGTCCCCAAGAGCCATATAACCAAATGGTCATAACACTTCTCAAGATAATTAATTTATCATTGCTCCTTTGCTTTCACACTGTTACGTCTACACTGAATCCTTCTGAATCTGGGTTTTAACATCTAAACTTTTCATGAATCTCTGATATGGCATTTTGTAAACCCATAAATCCATTCTTACTGATTGGATTAGACTATTTTCTCAAAAACTGTCATTTCTTCTTGTTCAGATACAGAAACCAATAAATCTGGATTTTATATTACTCTATTTAGTCTAGCAGATCCAGGGAATGTAATAATAGATCCTCACATTTATCAAGATTTCAGTAGATTCCAAAAGATTATCTGTTATTTCTAGGCTAATAGTTTCCCTTTCATTGAAAATCCAGCTCTCAGCAAAAGATGGGGAACTGCTGGAAATGAAACATGACATCTAGAACACAAAGGGGCAAAAATGAAAAGTGCTTCTGACCAGAGGTGGTATTCAACAGGTTCTGACTAGTTCTGGAGAACCGGAAGCAGAAATTTTGAGTAGTTTGGAGAACCAGCAAATACCACATCTGACTGGAGATTTTATAGTATCCTTCCCCTGCCATGCCCACCAAGCCATGTCCACAATAAAAATTTTTGAATCCCACCACTGATTCTGGCCAAACATGGATATATGCTGAGGATCATGCCTTCACTGTGGTCAATCAATAGCCTTGTACAAACTTCCTTCTAGGGAGAAGTCAATATGATGATCTTCTGCCTGGCTACTTTAACCAATTTCTGCAGCATTTTTCTGACAAAGTGGCTCAGATTTACTAAAATTTTGATTAGTCCCATGTTGAGATTTGAATAGTGACTAGGGAACCATTTTGTTATGTTACCTGAAACTAATTTTAGTTCATGAACTCTGAAGAAGTAGATAGGATATTCTTTAGATGATACATTCTCACCTATAGCTAGGATACCTGACTGCTTTAGCTTTTGTGAGGAATTTTAAGATTTGACCATCTGGATCCAGAAGATTATCAGTGTCTTTATATGGGAAAGAAAGATGCCAGTAGTCAGTAAGTGAATAAGTGAGTCAGTCTGTCATCAATATCTATCTATCTATCTATCTATCTATCTATCTATCTATCTATCTATCTATCTATCTATCTATCTATCTATCAAAGAGGAAACAGACATCCTGCTATCTCCAAAACTTACAATTATATTTATTGTACATACTAAGCTTTCATCAGCCTCTGCTGACATCATCAGAGTATTAAGCTACCATTACAGAGATCTCTGCCTTTATATATCGTTAATATCTATCTGTCTATCTATCTATCTATCTATCTATCTATCTATCTATCTATCTATCNTCTATCTATCTATCTATCTATCTATCTATCTATCTATCTATCTATCTATCTATCTTATTAAAACTGTTTATATAAATAAAAGACAAATAATGAAAACATATAAAAAGAAAGACAGGAACAATAAAGAAGTAGAAAGTAAGAGCATAAATCAGAAAAAAAGATAATTAAAAAACAAGAATCAGAAAAAAATCAAGTAACTTTTATTTTCAAAAGTTATAAATATTCTAATTGTCCTTCCTCCCTTGTGGTATTACAAAGATCCTTTCAGCCTATTATTTAATTCTTTTACAATAAAAAAATCCATAAATTTTCAATTCACTTTTCTCATTTCAGAAAAAAAACCCAAAGAAGTCCATAAAATGCTTTGTCTTTTATAAAAGTGCATGTTGTTTTTTGTCTTTGACCAACCAGATCACTTTTGCCATTTTCATCAATACTGACAGCTTCACAATCCATTCCACCATTGTGAAAATTTCAGTATTCTTTCATCACTACAGTAATAGATATAACAATATTGTTGAAGTTACCTTGTTAAAAAATCAGTCTTCCATAAGTAGAGCTGCACATTATCTTGAAGAAAACTATAGTATTAACTAGCACTAAAGAAGAAATGCTGTATTGACTCTATTTAGTCATGATTACAGCCTAGCATGGTCTTGAGATATGATTTGTTCAAAGTTTGATAGATATATGTTTGACTCTTTATGTAATAAGAACAAGGCATCTTTTCCCTTATTGCTTTCTATCTTCATACTTGTTATTATTGCAAAACTTGCAATAAAATAAATCATAAAATTGTGTGTAACAGTTAATCAATTCAGCAAATATTAAAGAGTATTTTGTATTCTGGAAGAAAGGCAAACAATCTATACCATATAAAAATCAAATTGTATATTGAACCTATAGCGTTACGGTAATCTGGTTCATGAAAATTTGCCACAATGCTATACATCTTGACGAGAAACCTAAAGAACCTGAATTTGATCTCTGTTTCAAATCAAACTTCCTGTCCTTTTGTACAGTTTTTAATCAAGTTCAAAATAGAGTATGCTCTATTTTTTAGTGATATATCACATGAGAAAAATACTCTTCTACTTTCACTGATAAAAGCACAAAGAAAAGCAACTGAGATCCCTGGAGAATTACTGTGATTGATGTGACTTCTGCTGAGCAGGAGAAGATTGTTGATGTGGTAGTATTTCATCCTACTAGATCTTATAAAAGAAACAAACCATCTCCCCTGAAATAAGGAACAGTAATTTATGTAACCTAATTTGCTTTAGAATAGATGTTACATTTTCAGGATGCTAATAACTGACTGATACACCTTATGAAATTAATATGTCTGAATTTTACATGTTGGTCCAAGGCATAGCAGATCTAACCTGTTTATGAACAACTCTTATGTGAACTCTCATAGTTTATTGTGTAGCACTGCAGAAGAGTATAAATGCTTTCATAATATACATTGCTTGTCACCTTAGAATTTTTCTGGAAAAAGCTTTATTTTCCTTAGTTATGAAGACTGCAGTCCTTAGTCACCTACTGCAATAAACTGCAATTTTTTTTTTGTTAAAAGTTACACTGAGATTGGATTCAATACTAAGTGCTAAAGGCTAGGTCACACTGGCCAAAAGATGCAAAACGTATGCAAAAAGGACACAGCAGACGAGCAAAATTTCGGGGGTGGCTCCATCTGTTGTTATCCGCTCTCAAAAGTGCCCCAAATTTGAATAAACCAGAATGGACAACAATGGAAAAGAATGGATGGGGGGAGTACAGTAGCTGAGGATGGTAAGTCGGATGTTTGTTCAGGAGAGTCTAGCGGATGGAAGTGGATAACACATCCGCAGGCTTCCGGGGGAGAATAGCGAAGTGGACGCATAGCGAAGGAGCGGATGCAATAGCGGATGACGCGGATGCAATCACGGACGCCTTATAGGCATGCATAGGGCGAATGTGTAGTTGGATGAAAAGGTTCACAGCCGCCATGCGGAGGAGGATGGAATTGCATCACAGCTCGGCGCAGATATTAAAAGGATCAGCTCGCAAGCAGTAGCATTCAGAGAAAGACCCCTGCTGCCCAGAGACAATCTTGAACAGAAACCGTGGTTGTACAGTCAGGGAAGAAGAGAGAAGCCTGTGCCTACTCCTGCAGCTGGCAGAAGGACAGATACCACCATCCCACCCCCTGGCGCCTGACGCTGAAGCTGCTGGTGCTTCTGCTGCTGCTGGTGCTCCTGGTGTTGCGGCGCTGGTGCTTCTCCTGCTGGTGCTGCTGGTGGCTTGCGTGCTTCTCCTGCTGGTGCTGCTGGCTGCTTCTCTTGCTGCTGCTGGCGTGCTACTGTGATGGACGAGCCCCAAAGGCCCTCAAAAGCCTTGCTGCCTGAAGGTCCTGAAGCCCTGCCAGAGGGAGCAAAAGACAAGGCAGGAGGAAGCGAGAGAGGAAGAAACATACTCCATTTTGAGACCTATGATGGAAGGAGTGCTGGAACTGTCTGAGGGAAAACGCAGTACTGTGGAGAAAGAGGCCACCAGCTGCTATCGCCACACCAAGAGGAAGCAGCAGCGTGGCAGAGAACAAGCCAAGAGAGAGGCCTGGGCTACACTTCAGACGTATTTCCTGGATGGTGGAAGCACATGCCACACTGGTATCGGCAGCCTGCACCTGAAGACAATCTGGCCAGGCCGCTGTCAGACTCACTTACTGGGAGATGTCGTCATGGCCAGGGCAGCTTCCTGGAGTGAGATATGCCACCGAAGGAGCAGCCCCTCTGGTCACCCTCTCCCTCAGAAGCCCACGAGGCAGCCACTCCCTCTTCCAGCCAGGAGGACAGCTACCGGTGCCAGGCAGGTGTCTTTGGAGGGCACCATGGCAGAGACCCCCCGACAGCTGCACTCCCATGCCAGAGGACGTGGAGGATCCCTGTCTCAAAATGAGCAAGAAGAAGCCAGCAGCCAGAGACCACCCAACACCACTCACCCCAGCTCCACCTCCCACAGAAAGCACGCAGAGAGGCAGACTGGAGGCCAGAGCCACAGTCCTGCTGGAGATCAGGGACACCATCAAGACCAGCACAGATCTTCTCTCTCAGCTGAGTCCCCAGTGATATGGCCATCCTCTAACCACAAGCCCCTTCATCACGTAGTGAGCCAGACCTCATCGGACCTGCCGAGGCCCGTACCAGGTGAATGAAGGAGAAACATCACAAGCCACTGCTGCTCACCCTCCAGGCAGCTGAACCTTGCTCCGACACCTCTAGGTCTGCTCCTCCACCCAGGGCGATGTTCCAGCCCTTCCACGGCTTTTCACACAGGCCCTCACCAAACCAGGCTAGACTACCAGGACTTCCCCTACTAGAGGGATCCCTTCCAAGTCCAGGCCCAGGTACATTTCGCACACCACAGATACCTCACCTGACGCCAGCTGCGACCAGACCAGCCCACTACAGCTCCTCTTTCCTCCACCCCACACCAAGCCCCTTAACGAAAATCTGTCGTCACTCCTTGCTGAATCCCAGGTCTTGAGGAAGCCTCTCAACCTCACGGGACTGAGTCAGCTTTCTGAGAGCTTCGCTAACACACCATCAATGTTGTTACTCTTCGGGCCAGGAACCCAATGGCACCCCCAGACCAGCCCTCAGCAACAGCACCTCCAAGTCCCTGGCCCGCTCGACAGCTGAGACATGGACATGCCTCAGAGTGATGAGACTAGTGCCCAGAGACTGAGTTGTTACTGCTTCACCTTATCTTTGCTGTAAAGACAACTTTACTTGGGTCATTTTTGCTTTTTTAATATAAGTCGTATACAGTTTACTTAAGACAGCGGTAATAAAGGTTATCTTTGCTTCACATTACTTGGTTCATTTTATTTAATTAATAAAGTGTTTGGTGTAAACTTTGAAAACGGGTTAATCCTTTCGCACTGCTTGTGGGATAGGTGGAGGTAGTTTGTGGGATGGGAAAGATAGCGTGCGTAATGCGTGATGCTGTGAAGGATGTGTAGATGGGAATAGTTTGTGGATAGACTAAAACTGCCAGTGCACAGCATGTGGGACTGTATGGTCCCACCCTCCCAGCTGCCACACATTATGGCCCTTTATTACTCAATAACAATTTATTCATTGATCAAACCATTGTCATAACATAAACAAACTCTTATATTAATACCTATTCATTGTAAGGCACTCAACAGTACATGGCACAATCTCATCAAGTGTTATGCGACAGGCTCAAGCGAAGCATCCAATTAATCATCTATCATCCTGTTCTTGCCACTCACTGCTCCAGCTGGGGAGTTGCACCAGTGTTCTCAGTAGGTTGCGCTGCTTCTTCCCTCACGTGAAAGCTCCTGTTGGGGCCTTGCACATCCACCAGTGTCTATCAGGTTTCATCCTTGCCTCCATGTCACCAGGGCTCCATGTCTCCCATTGCCTTGTTGACGGTCCAAAGCCTGTTCTTGCAAACACTGTGGTTAGGTAAGGTGCACATGAGATTGTGCCAGGATGGCAGCCAAGCTTCCATGAGTGCTCTCACAAGTCTCTGGATTCATGCTTGCATGGTTGGTGACGAAGTATGTGGAACCTGTTGGCCAGCGAGTGCAAAGGCGTTCTTCACCACCCGTCTTGTCCTGCGACAGCTGTAACTTACAGACCTCTCTGTCACGGGTGAGTATCTGGAAAGCTGTAGGGCTTCATGAGGTAGGTTCTGAGGGAGGAAGGCCTCATCACCCACGATGAAGTAGGGCACATCTTGTGTGTCATTGGGTAGGGTCTGGATCTGGAAAACCCATGAGTGAGATTGCGTTCCAGCCCACCTTGATGGTCGCTGGCGTTGTATACTGGCTATCTGAAGCATACCCGTTGCCTGAAGCATTGAGGTACATGAACTTGATAGTTAGCGATCAACCATGGCAAAAGAATGATAACTGAAGAAGTCCTTTGTAGTTGTGGATAAGAGACCTAGAGTTGGGTGGAGTTGCAGGCCACGTGCTTCCCCATCTATGGCTCCAACGGTGTTGGGAAAGTATCACACCTCTGATACACTGTTCTGACAAGTTTCCCAGACTTCTTCATGGTGGGGGCACTGGAGGAGCCCTCACACTATCTTTCCGATGAGGCCTGCACCACTTCTCTGACCAAATGCTGATGGCTGTTGTTGTGGACCCTCCAGGCCAGTACTGCAATGTTTCTGTACCTGGTTTCCAGAGGCCAGATGGCACAGAGTTCAGTGCCACCTTCAGTCGCAGGGTCCAGCTTGGACAGAAGTTGATGCTCTGCTTGGCCAACGCTGGCGTCTCTAGACGCCTCCACAGTTATCGTTCAAGACATGGCTGGTGGCATCCTCATGAAAGTGGCTAGGAATGCACGAGTGTCTTCCATTCCTCAGCTCAGCCCCATCAGCTTTATAGAGTCCAAACTCCACTTCTTCTCCTGGATCCATCTTGGACCCACACAGCTCTTGCATGTCTCCTTCTTCTCCTTGCATAGAAAAGTGAAACAGCTCTGAAGAGGGTTTCGTGTTCTGTGTTGAATGATGCAGCTACCAATAAGAGTAGTTGTTAGATGATCCATGTGAGATCAATGGCATATGTGGCAAGGCAAGAGCAGAGGGGTACAGCCAAGGCTGTGGACTGAAGTGAGTCCAGGTGATTTCCTCCCTTTTTATAGAAATGGTTCAGTTTTCCACTGGTGGTCCTTTCCACATATTCGAGGGCATACTCCAGACATCACTAAATATCCGAGATAACATCTCATATACGAACGTTTTGTCCGTTTTTTAATGCTTTATATATGACGATGCCATCCGCTTACATCCTTTCATTTCCGTTGCTACTAAATGCATGTGTGCGATTTCTGTGTACTTTGGTCGGCTTCCTCCCTCTTTCCACTTTCAGCTGCAGCGATGTTGAGTTTGTGGAGGGGATGTCAGAGAATGCAGAGAGGATTACAGCGGACGTTGTAACGGATAACAACCGACGTACGGAAGTTTTTTGCCCGTATGTGTCGCGAATGTAGATTGTTAACGCGGTGGAAAGTTCATCCACTCAAAAAGTTTTTGTCTGCAGCTCAAAAACTTTTGAGCCGGTCGAAGATACAGACATAGACGGATTGTTTGAAACGGATAGATTCGTAATGAATCATGTACACAGTGAGTACACAATGATGCAGCACATTTTCAACAGATGGCAAGCTTTTTTGTCTGTTTTACATCCTCTTTGCATCCATTGGTGCAGTGGGACATGGGCTTAAGGTTTACTTAATTTTGGATTACTGTCATGTATCCAGGTAGATCACTATTATAACATTATTGGAAATTCTGATATGTAATATTTTTGTTAGGAAGGAAGAAGATACCACCTCAGAAATAGCACAGAAGAAAGCCTGTTCACAACTGGGAATGACTGTAATATATAATGTATAGCTCAATACAATGTAGGAAAACATCTATGGGAAAATATCTCTGTGCTATTTCATATTGGACTAAGTATCATAATGGATGCACTATTGCCTTTCCAGTCTCCCTATAAATCATAATTTATTAAGACCAACCTTTATACTTCATTTCATTGCTTCACACAAATAGATCATATTAATGAGGAACTTTTTCATTAGATATTAAATATTGACAACTATGCTTTAAAACTGATGAGAGCTATAATATTGCTGTAAGTCCTTTTCTGAACTCATTTATTCCTTGTTTTGGAGAAAAAAAATAAGCATGTTGATAAATTTTTTGCTTCCCCCAAAATTAGTGGCAAATTTCAGAGACTGAAAAGAATGTCAGGGCTTTAGAATAGTAAGTAAAATGTGACTTTTAATGTCCTCCACTTCCTCCTCTTTAAAAAAAAAAAAGCGAAGGATATTTTGAGAGCTAGCCTGTTTCATTGTGCATACAATTTTCTTTAATAGCTCACTGTCACTAACTTCTGAACCTTTTGTAAACAATTCAGAAAAAAAAAACAAATTATCTTTAATTTTATGACAATGGTGCCATTATTATTGTTCAGACTGACAATTATTATTGCTTCCGACATTCCTCCCAGATTCACTATTCTACCTAGGAAGAAGATAGTTTGAGTTTTTCAAAGATATTTGGTGCTTACAAGGCTTTAAAAACTTTGTTTCTAAACAAAGATTTATATAACTGTTTGGAAGCTGTACATCTACTAATTCACTTGAATTCCTCAATAATTTTTTACTGTTCTGAAATCTCTTCCTGCAGACTGGGAAATTTTAATTCTCTATTTCCACTTCCAGTCCCAGAAAACTTTTAGATCGGTACTTGTCCTGTTGTTTAGCAAGCAATTCCATTTCAAGACAAGAGAAGATATATGTTCTGTTCTGATAGTATATGAAGAATAAAAGAAATGTTAAAATATGTCTACACCAAGGCTGCTGTAATCTGGTGTTTATTATTTGCTAGAGCAGTGATGTGAAACTTGATTCCATTAGGGCCGTATCAGGGTTCTTCTGCTTGATCTCAGGGGGGTTGGAGGCCTGGCTAGACTGGGCATGACCAATTCAACGTCACTCACTGAAGTTCCATTTTTGGCCATGACAGCCTCCTGCAGTCCTCTGACAGTGAAAACAGATATTGAGGTGGCCACGCAGAGCCCACCTGGGCCCTGTTTTTGGCCTCCTGCAGCCCTCTGCCAGTAAAAACGGAGCTTGGGGAGGGGGCTGCAGAGGGCTGCAGGAGACCATTGCAACCAAAAATGGGGCACGCACGGCCCTCCAAACTCCATTTTTTTCTGGCAGAGGCATCACAGGCCAGTCCTTCACTGTTTTCCAGGGGATCACTGCAGGCCAGATGTAAGCATCTTGCAGGCTAGATCTGGCCATGGGCCTTGAGTTTGACACCTCAATCAATTAGCAGGAGCCCGGAATTGCAGGACTTCAATAGCTCCAAAACATTAATCAAATGCAAATTCTGTTAGAATTCCCGAATCATAACACAATATCAGCTATTTCACACATATCATTTTACAGAAGCTTGTGCAGTCATTGACTGATATCTTTCAAAGAAGCATAATTACAAATACTGCCCCTATCCTCATGCAGATTTTCTGTGTACCTGGTTCATTCTAGCCACCTTTTCAGACTCACTTTTTTAGAAGATTCTCCTGCTCAGATTTTAACAGTAGTAATGCATAGTGAGTACGCTCATGATTTTTCAATAAGTTTCACAACTTAACTCAGCTTCAGTAAAATGTAGATAGACCAAATCATTAATCACAAAGCTCTCACAGTTATAATTGCTCAGCAAATTAGTTTCAGTTTCATCTTTATTTTGGTCAAACAGCAACCAAAAAAAAATCACTATAAAAAAAATCACAAACATCACAATTAAAAAACCAATGTATTTTGATGTACAGATTTTTTAATGAGTGTATACTATCATTACTCTTTTATGTCCAAAGTCATTCAGCTAGCTTTGTGTTTAAACTGAGATTTAAATTTACAATCTGGTCTGATGCCCTTAACCGTTACACCAAATCGGCTTTTAGTATTGTTAAAAAATAACAAATCATAAATTAAGTCTAGTCTTCTGTCTGAGTCGCAGAGAAGTAAGCAGTAGTTATACTCTTACTTTAGCCATGAGTCAAAGTTTTGGGAAAAAAAAATCTAACAAATCTAACTAGATTTTTAAGGACTACAGTGGTAAGAATCAGTTGATAGCCAGACATTCAAAAAGCAGGTGATATACAGTGTTCACAGAAGAGTGTTAGTGAAGTCATTCCAGGACTGAAGTACACACTGAGAGAGCTCTTTCTTTCTATTTTTCTCCTCTCTAAGAGATAGCAAAGAAAAAGACATTTATCAGAAGAAGTTCCTGAATGAAACATCTTTTGTAAAAAGGAACAGAAGAATTTGATTTCCCCTGTGTTTAAAAGACATTCAAGATTAACAGGCTCCAGCTACAATTAGCAAGTCTAAGTCAGTGGTGAGATTCAAATATTTTTGCCACCTGTTCGGTGGGTGTGGCTTGGTGGGCGCACTTTGCGCACATGCACACACTTTGCGTGCACATGCATACCAAATGCTCATTTTGTGCAGGTGCAGAGTTGTTTGCACAGGCAAACCTGTTTTAGCTCACATCTTGCAAGCCTGCACAATCCCGGTTGCTTCAGCAGTGCCACGCAGCACCATTCTGTGCTGCGCAAAGCAGCTGCACTTCAAATTCAGCAGGTAAAAGTGAATATGGGAGCCCGGGCAGGAGGTTGGGCCCAACAGCAGAGAGGTGGAAAGAACCAGTTTGGTTTCCATTGCTCATTGCTGCTACCGGCTTGCCAGAAGCAGGCTGAACCGGTCAAATACCACTCCTGGTCTAAGTCCAGTATATAACCACAATTGAGCCCAAAAGTTATGTTGCTAAGTGAGAAATTTGTTCAGTAAGTTTTGCCCCATTTTACGACTTTTCTTGCCACATTTGTTAAGTGAATCACTGCAGATGTTAAATTACTAACACTGTTGTTACTAGTGAATTTTCACTTTGCTTGTCAGAAAGTCACAAAAGGGGATCACATGACCCAGGGATACTGCAACTGTAATAAATATGAACCAGTTGTCAACCATCGAATCAGAGGTGGGGCTTCTTTTGTTGCCCTGCACAGGAAAACAGAGCTAGAAAGCAGGTTAGTGAGGGAGGGTGGGAATGGAGATTTTGCAGTATCCTTTTCCTGCCACGCCCACCAAGCCATTGCCCACATGAGGCAATCTTCGGCCCACAGAACTGGTAGTAAAAAAGTTAGAATCCCACCACTGATCTGAAGGTAAATCACATGACTATGGGGATGCTGCAATGGTCATAAGTGTAAAAAATCATTTTTTTCAGTGCCATTGCAACTTTGAAAGGTCATTAAATGAACTGTTGTAAGTTGAGGACTACCTTTACTGTATATCAATAGCTTATACAGATGATTTTCTTGAGCCAGTTTTTTTCCTTGTTAGAAATCTTGGGGTTGTTTGGGGCCATGTAAATATGAGTGTGCATAGAAGAACTAGGAGAAGGCAATGCGCAAAATGGATATGGGGAACAAGTGAAATGGATTTGGCTGTGAAAAATGTTTCAGTTTTTTCATTCATATGACTTTTCAAACAAATTCCATTCTTTATTCACAGAAGTTTGAATAGCTGTTTGCTTTTTCAGTGTTGGGAGGATTTTCCACAAAATATTAGTACAACACAGAATTAAAAAGAAAACAAGTCAAGATAATAGTAGATCAAATACTAGAAGAAGATTAAGCCAGTAATTAAATTGAAACATTTTAAGTCGAAAGAAACAATTGAGGCAACACTATACTTGCATTTTGCAACATGATACATGAGGCAAGTGCCAAAGGAATAGATCTAGTTACTACTATGTAAAATAAATGGAAACTGCTGAGAAGAAAGCTATGATTTACTGAGTTAGAATAAGAGAAAAGTGATTGCTTGGTTGCTAGCATTTTCTTGTCAGACAATTTCAAAAATCTTCAGCAATGATTACAATTATTATAGAGGAGCTATTTTAATATTTATTTCTTGCAATACTTACAGAATTATTTATCTTCATAAATATTGGAAGATGGCACAGCCTCTTCCAATCTGTGTATCATCCAGAGATAAGGACTGCAATTTTTAGATTCCAGCTAGCATTAGCTGTTCCTAAAAACTCCCCACGACTACCAATTCTTACCCAATTTTAGATGGTACCCAATTTCAGATGGTGTTCTTGAAACCATCATTTTAAAAATAGATAATTTACACAGGAAACAATTTTTTATTTACCAACCTTATGTACCAACCTGGTAATAACAACCTGAAGTTATCTAAAAGTTTCCATAAAATTGTAATGTTAGCAGTACAGAAAAAAGGAAATGTTAAACAAAGGGATTATTTGTGCTAATTTATTTAACTTTATTTTCAAATGGATTTAATCAGTTATAGTTTTTGTGCTAGAACTCTCTTTCTGAGGCTCAGTTCACAAATTACTTAAATGCAAATCATTGATGAAGAGTTTGTACATTTCAGGCAGGTATAGTTGGAATGTTTAAGCCATCTTGTTCTATATGTCATTATATTTATTCAAGGAAATATTAAGCCACTAAAAAGTAAGCATTTTGGCTGATTGAATCAGGTAAGAATTTTGTAGCAGAAATATGTAACAAAGGCATTATGTCATTTATTTGATATTATAATAAGAATACCATGCATAAATCAATTATTTTTACCATACACACCCAATTTGCTGCCTTCCTCTTCAATTCCCAAAATTCCCAAATTGGTGAACAAAATCAGATAGAATTATGGAACTGACATCTAACTCATCTAGAAGGTACTGAATTGGGGAAAACTTTTTATATCATGTTTTCCTTATTCCTGTCACTAGCTTTGCTGCAAACCATTTTTTTTAAAAAAGAGGAAATTAATTCTTGCAGTAATTTACTGTATTAGATGATAAGTTATTTCCAGCACAGGAAGATTACAAAGCAGCTATTATGTGTGTATGAGGGACAGACAAAGAGAAATTCTCTAGGTTGAATAGATAACTTTACAAAATTTAAAAAAAATCTAAAAAGAAGGTAGAAACATATTTGAAAAGCATCCATTTTATGATATACAAAAAAAAAACTATTTAATTTCTTTCCTACAGTGCCCCTAGGGAAACCAGTATTACACTGCTTCATAAACACCCAATTTCATCTGTCCAGACAAGTTGTGAATGATATTGTTCTTCTACACCAATGATGAATGGAAATCATTAATAAGAGTACGTCTCAGGGAAGGAAATTTTTTTTCAAATCTACACTTAAGTACTTATACAGAGAGTGACACCAAGGAAATTCTTTAACACTAGGCATTTAAAAATAGTTTGATAAATTTGACGTCATGTCTCACCTTGCACAAAGAGTAATCTTTCCTACTGAGAGGCAGAGGAAAAAAAGAAAAAAAAGCTACCAAAAAGTTAATTTGGGTATAGCAATTTCCTAAATCAAATATAGAAGCAAGCCAACAAGCAAACAATGATTGAAAAAAAACCATTTCATGGTTAAAAACATCTAAGTTAGGTTCCCAAAATAAAATGAGAAAGATTCAAAATCAGCTTTATATTCTTATTCATTCAAATAATAAAGCTGGGCACCCAAGGGAAATAATTTAGTATGTGAGTCAGATCCAATTCTTATTTTTTGAATATTTGTATTTGTAGGGTTTTTTTTTCTTTTATTTTTGTCAGGTATGTTGCATCTTGAAAAAGTAAATTCAGTTTTTTAAAAAACAAAAAACAAATAAATAAAATAAAAGGAAAAACTAAATAATGACCAGTCTCTTTTCTTCAACTGCTGTTTTCAAATATCCAGCACAATTTGCCAATGTATTTTTCTCACTTTAGATATGTTGAGATTTCAGTCCTAGAATTCTACCCTTGCTCATTTTTTTTACTACTTTATTGTTCTTTTTGTTTATAAATAACTCAAGACATCAAACATACCTAGTACTCCTTTCTATTTTCTCCACAACAACAACCCAGTGAGGTGTGTAAAGCTAAGAGAGAGAATCTAGCCCAAAGTCACCCTGCTGGTTTTCATACCTAAGGCAGTTTCCTGGTTTCTAGTCTGATATATAACTGGCTATATATATCAGCAATACTAAATTATTTCTAGTTCAAGAACAGAAACAGTTGTATTATGTCTTAACAATTTTGGTATCTATTATAATCCTTATAACATTCCTACCACTTTCTACTTGCTATTTTAACTGGAAATGCTATGGTCTTTCTATATACAAGCCTATAACCTACCACCAACTCTGAGACCTTTTTGGTTACAGTAGAAGGCTCTTTATGGGACAATTATATAATAATGTACATTTAATAAAAAACATAGGTCATAAATAAACATAAGACAATAATTATGCAGGTTTACTCTGAGATAACACCATCACCATTGAGACTAATTCCTGGGTAAATGAATATAGGATAGGAACGACTGAAATAGGACACAGTACGTTTATCATTACCTATAATTACAGATATACATGTTTGATTAAATATGATTTGTATTTAATGTCAAATAGCTATCAAATAGATATTGGGAATAAATCAGTGGGGCTTAACATGTATTTAACTGCACTGGGTAGTAACAGAAGTTTGGGGGTGGGGTGGGGATATTGTTTCTGCCAGCACACATACACACACATAAAGTATCATGCAGTCAGCTTTCACAAAATTGATCCTAGACCAATTTAATATCAAGGCTCAAGGGGCCAGTTTCATAAATTAAATACTAAATGAACTTAAACATTTTTCTAAAACCTAATTGCTACCTTGCCCTACATTTACTGCTTTATACATCATAAAATTAGATTTGAGAGTCCTACTGTTTTGCTGATTGGGGCCATTTCAAAGATAAATAGAAATGCACTTTCATATGTGATGCTGAAGCAACATTGCCATGGAAACTAAGTTTCCTTGGAATCCCTGTCCAATTAAAACCTATGTACATTTTGTGTAAGGATATAAAAGCAGCATTATACATTTTGGTTTTAAGTCTCCCATCAATCTGGTCTCATGTCAAGTCTCTGATTTTATTGTCCTTGTTTCTAATTCTAACTATAATTGCTTCTTCTTATAACACCAGCAGGTTGTATTGATTATTAACCTTTTCACAACTTATTGATCATAGCAAAAAGTATTTGAATAGATATCTCAGCCTACTTCCAAACTTTATACTGTACTGTCAAGGCCTGGCATAAGCAGGAGGATAAAAGCCTAAAAGGGAAACAAAAACCTGCTTAGCTTCTAGATACTTAGTACATTGATTAAAAATGGCAATTCCACAAAATCCCCCAACCTCTAACCCGAGCCTCCAACAAATAAGCAACACCATCCTCAGAAATTTATACTCTATGATATTTTCTTAATTTCTGGATTTCTCAAATATCTCTAGAATTTTTGTATCTACCTTGAAATCTAAATGATCTTGATACAAATATTAGAGCATTTTTCTAATATTCTAATAATATTTTTCTCATAGTTCTCATAATTATTATCAAAATATTATTGAAATCTGAAAAGAGAAGAGAAAGGCAAACTGTCACCACTAGAGGGTACAACATAAATGATAATTTCCCTAGGAGATCATTTAAGCTAGATAATTGTATCATGTTGCTTCAAGCAAAGTTTCAAACATAACATAAAAACTAAAATTACTCAGTGTTATGTTCCAATATGTTTCCTAAAATATGTGAATAAATATTCATAGACTAGGGGTACTGCATGTGATGTGGTTAAATGTCTTACCATTTTAATATTGTAGATGAAAGTAGAATTATAAAGCCAATAGAATATGTATGTATATGTCTGTAAGTACCTGCTAAAAGATTAATAAAGTAAATTGGCAGAATTATCTTGTGATATCCTGATTCAATAAAGAACAATTCTTTTGGAATGTTACAAGTCACAGAATTATAATTAGGTCCTGAGAAATGATAAGAACCAAACTATTGCAGTTATCACCAATAAGAAATAATAATAGCAATAGCACTTAGACTTATATACTGTTTCATAGTGTTTTTCAGCACTCTCTCTGCAGTTTACAGAATTATGTATCGCCCTCAACAATTTGAGTTCTCATTTTACCAACCTTGGAAGGATGAAGGCTGAGTCAACTTTGAGCAGGGTAGGATCAAACTGCTGGCAGTCAACAGAATTAGCCTGCAATACTGAATTCTAACCACTGCTCAATAAAAAAAGAAAAAAAAGAACTAATCTGGTGGAAGATTTTTCTGAATGCCTCAAGAAAAGAAGTAACTCTTTCACAATTTCTATTTGGCAAAATATTCTGTACCTAAAACTGTTGTATTGCTGCTGAGAAAGTCTCATAAAATGAGTTCTCATCTGCTATTTTCCTCTGGAATTAAACTGAAACATTGGCATCTAGAAAATAGCATATCACTATGAAGATGGATGTAGATTGAAACTAGGACCCCTTGGACTGCTCATAATTAAATATGTACAGGAATATTATATTCCACTCTGGAGTATGAGCAACATTTTCCTTATGAAATAAATTTCCAAATCAAATTATTTTACATTAAATTAAATAGACTTTTAGTGGCTTATATTGTGATTCGCCTTATTTTGCTTCCTTTATAGCAAACAAGTTGATCCAACATTACTCAATAAGCATTCTGTGTGGGGACTTACACAGGAGTGGGATTCTACCAGTTCGCACCTATTCGCTAGAACTCGTTGTCAACATTCTAGGCAGTTCAGAGAACCGGTTGTTAGAAGAAATTACTGGCCTAATCCTATAAAGCCCATGTCCCACTGCATCAACGGATGCAAAGAGGATGTAAAACGGACAAAAAAGCTTGCATATCCATTGGAAAAAGCAATGCATCCATTGTGTACTCACTGCATACGTGATTCATACGATCTATCCGTCAAACATCCGTCTACTGCTATTTCATCCACTCAAAAAGTTTTGAGCTGCACAAAACTTTTGAGCGATGAACTTTCTGCCGCGTAGATCTACATCCATGACACATACGGGCAACAAAGTTCTAACTCGTTGTCATCCGTTACACGTCGATGCACTCTCGGCATCCTCTGGGCATCCCTGCCACAACTCACTATACACTGCAGCTGAAAGCGGAAAGAGGGGGAAGCGAAAGTTACACAGAACGTCCACACAGCATTAGTAGTACGGAAATAGAAAGGATGTAAGTGGATTCATCTCGTATATAAAGCATTAAACGGACAAAATGTTCATATATGGGACATATCTTGGATATTTAGGATGTCTGGAGTAATGCCTCGAATATGTGGAAGGACACCTAGTAGAAAACTGACATTTCCTATAAAAATCACTGGATCTCACTATCAGTCCAGCAGCCTTGGTGTACAGACCTCTTTACCCTTGCTCTTGCTCTTCCACATCATCCATTGATCTTCACCATGGATCATCACACACTCCTTATGCTAGCTGCCATCATTCCACCAGAACCAAGCTCTCTTCAGACTGTTTCACCTTTTCTACGCAAGGAGAAGAAGGAGACATCCAAGAGCTGTGTGGGTCCGAAGATTGGATCGGGAGAAGAGTGGAGTTTGGACTCTATGACAAGCTGATGGTGGAGCTGAGGAATGAAGACACTCGTGCATTCCAGCACTTCATGAGGATGCCACCAAACCATGTTTGACGAAATTGTGGAGCGTCTGAGACTCAGGTTGACCAAGCAGAGCACCAACTTCCGTCCCAGCCTGGACCCTGGACTGAAGGTGGCACTGACTCTGTGCCACCTGGCCTCTGGAACCATGTACAGAAACATGCACTATGCCTGGAGGGTGCCACACAACACCATCCTCACAATCTCATGCGCACCCACTACCCAGTGTTGCAAAACTGGCTTGTGAACCGTCAACAAGGCAATGGGGACATGGAGCCTGGTGAATGGAGGCAAGATGAAACCTGATAGACACTGTGGATGTACAAGCCCCCAACAGAGCTTCACATGAAGGGAAGAAGCAGCGGCAACCTCCTGAAACACTGGTAAAACTCCAGCTGGAGCAGTGGAGTGGCAAACAGGATTGTAGATGCTTAATGGATGCTTCCTTAGAGCCTGTCTCATCACACTGATGAGATTGTGCCATGTATGTTGAGTGGCGTTACAATGAATAGGGCATTAATAAAGAGTTTTTGTTTATTTTGAAATGTGTTGATCAGTGAATAAATTGTTATTGATAATAAAGGGGCCATATGTGTGGCAGCTGAGAGGGTGGACCATACAGTCCCATTATGCTTGCACTGGAGGTTTATCTATCCACACAACTATCCTTACCCATCTCACAACTATCCTTACCCATCCCACATCTATCCTTACCCATCCCACAGCTATCCTTCCCCATCCCAACAACTATCCTCACCTATCCCACAAGCATGCAAAGGATTAACCCTTTTTCTCAAAGTTTTCAACCAACATTTATTAAATAAATAAAATGAACCAAGTGTGTGAAGCAAAGATAACCATTATTAATAACAAACTGTATGACTTTATTAAAAAGCAAAATGACCCAAGTAAAGTGTCTTTAAGCAAAGATAAGGTGAACAGGTAACAACTCAGTCTTGGCACTCTTTTCAGTCACTCTGAGGAATGCCCATGGTCTCAGATGTAAAGGGGCCAAGGACTGTGGAGGTGGCTGTTGCTGGAGTGCTGGTCTGAGGCACATTGGGGTTCCTGGCCCCAAGAGTACAACAGGGATGTGTGTGTCAGGAAGCTCTCAGAGAGCTGACTCAGTCCGTGAGGTTGAGAGGCCCTTCCTCAAGGACCTGGGATGTCAGGCACAGGACTGAAGACAGATTTTCTGTTGAGGGGCTTGGCTGTGGGTGGAGGAAGGATGAGTGTAGTGGGGCTGTCTGGTCTGCAGCTGGGTCAGGTGAGGCATCTGTGGCATGCAATGTACCTGGCCTGGACTGGGAAGGGATGCCTCTAGTATGGGAAGTCCTGGTACTCGTAGCCTTGGTTGGTGAGGGGTTTGTTGAAGCCGTGGAAGGGCTGGGACATCGCCTGGGTGGAGGAGCAGACCTTGAGTGGGTTGGAGCAGGTTCAGCTGGGCCTGGAGGGTGGTGCAGAAGTGCTGTGATTTTCTCCTTCATCACCTGGTACTGGCCTCGGGCAGGTCCATGAGGGTCGGCTCACGTACATAATGAAGGGCTTGTGGTTAGAGGATGGCATATCACTATGGTCCAGCTGAGAGAGAAGATCTGGGCTGGTCTTGATGGTGGTCCCTGATCTCCAGCAGGACTGTGGCTCTGGCCCTCCAGTCTGCCTCTCTGCTGCTTTCTGTGGAGGTGGAGCTGGGGTGGGTGTGTGGGTTGGTCTCTGGATGCTGCTTCTTCTTGCTCCATTTGAGACAGGGGATCCTCCACATCCTCTGGCATGGGGAGTGCAGCTGTTGGGGGGGGTCTCTGCCATGGGGCCCTCCAAGATACCTGCCTGGACACGGTAGCTGTCTCCTGGCTGGAAGAGGAGTGGCTCTTCTGTGGGCTGTCTGAGGGAGAGGGTTGACAGAGGGGCTACTCCTCAGTGGTGGATTCTCACCTCCAGGAAGCTGCACCTGGCCATGAAGTACATCTCAGTCAGTGGCTTGACAGCGGCCTGGCCAGATTTCTTCAGGTGCAGCTTGCCATACCAGGTTGTGCATGTGCTTCACCCATCCAGGAGTACGTCTGAAGTGTAGCCCAGGCTCTCTGGCTTGTCTCTCCACGCTGCCTGCTTCCTCTTGGTGTTGCGATAGAGCCTGTGGCCCTTTCTCCACAGGTACTCGTTCTCCCTCAGCCATTCCAACACCTCCTCCTCATGGTCCTCAAGAAATGGAGTACTGTTTCCTCTCTCCCTTCTCCTTGCCTTGTTCTCTTGCTCCCTCTGAAAGGGGCTTCAGGGCCTTACAGCAGGGCTTTGAGGGCCTTGGGCTGGTCCATCACAGCAGCAGCAGCAGCAGCAGGAGAAGCACCAGCAGCACCAGCAGGAGAAGCACCAGCAGCACAGCAGGAGTAACAGCAGCAGCAGCAGCAGCAGGAAAAGCACCAGCAGCACCAGCAGCACCAAGCAGCACCAGCAGGAGAAGCACCAGCAGCACCAGCAGGAGAAGCACCAGCAGCACCAGCAGGAGAAGCACCAGCAGCTTCAGAGTCAGCGCGGGGGGTGGGATGTGGTTCTGTCCTTCTTGCCGGGGCTGGCAGGAGTAGGCACAGGCTTTCTCTTCTTCCCTGACTGTCGAACCATGGTGTTCTTTCAAAGATGTTCTGGCAGCAGGTCTTTCCTCTGAACCTGACTGCTTGGGAGCTGCATCCTTTTATATCCGCGGAGCTGACGCAATTCATCTCCCACATGTGCAGGGAACGCTTTGCATCCGCTACGCATCAGCTATGCATCCGCTATGCATCCTATAGACATCCGTGATGCATCCGCGTCATCCGCTACGAATCCGCTTCGCTATTCTCCCCGGAAGCCCTGCGGATTGTCATACGCTCCATCTGCTTCCATCCGCTAGGCTTCCTACGAACATCCGCTTATCATCCTCGCTACGTACTACCCCATCCATTCCTTTCGTTGTTTTCCGTTCTGTTTATGCAAATTTGGGGCATACTTGAGAGTGGATAACACGGATGGAGCCACCACCGAAATTTTGCTTGTCCGCTGTGTCCTTTTTGCATACGTTTTGCATCCATCGGCCAGTGTGACCTAGCCTTAAGGAACGCAGGACGGAAACATGCTGGTGTTGCTTACAGAAACTGCCTCTCCATTAATCCTTATTACATTCTTGGGCAGGACTAGACTTCCTGTCTCAGGAACATCTCTGGAGTTTGCCTCCCCCTTTGCTGGTACTTTGCTTGTGTGGAGTGGACATTAAGTTACAGTGGCACTGAAAAAAATGACTTATGACCATTTTTCACACTTACGACTGTTGCAGCATGTCAGGAGAGACCAGGTGAGAAGATGCATACCTTGATGTGAGTGATATTGAGTTGGCCACAGATCACCAATAACATGACCACCAAGCCATGTCCACCCAGTCACATGACCACCAAGCCACTCCCACCACCAAAGCCACGTTCACATAACTGGTTGTTAAAAATTTTGAATCCCACCCCTGGACTTACATCTGGAGTTTTCAATTCCTTGGCTGAACACTACACTAGATATCTTTATAGCTCAATATATTGTTTCCAAGTTCATGGAGGCTTAAGAAGGAAACTAGTTAGAATAGAAGAGAGCTGGAGGGGAGGCCTCTTAGTTCATTGAAGCAGGATACCTTATACTATTTCATAAAAGTGGTTGTCCAGTCTCTTTTTTAAAAAAACTTACAGTGATGAAACAACAAACAGATGCTTGTGAACATCTGTTTCTCCACTAGCAGGACTCTGTGGAAATGCTCATTTTATGTGCCCTGCTGCATGCACAGAAAACACAGTTTCATTGTGGAAACTTTCAGGCTGTAATGCTACAGCAGAGATTGATTTTTCTTCAGTTACTATTTTGTAGAAGTCTGTTCTGGAAAATGTATGGAATTGAGATGAGAAAAATAAAAAATAACTAATTGGGCTTATATATTCAATCTTGAATAACACAAAATACAAAAGTTTAATTAGTTTGAAAGACCACAGAGAATATGATTTATTTATGTGATGAAGTATAATTAGTGGGTTGCAGAGTAATACCTGGATATACCTAGTGAGCATTTTATACTTTCGTATTATGCCATGCACAGACTTTAGAGAATGAAATAGGTAGATGTTGTTATGTTTTGGAAATGACCACAGTTTCATTTTATTATAGTCTAGGAACCAGAATGTTTTGCCACAAATATACACCCTGTCAAAAAGAGAAGACAGCTTACAGCAAGTTGATCATGTAAGCATGTGTTATTTTGTCCAATTTTGGCTGAATTCCAGCAGTAGTAATTCTCTCAGTGATTATCATCAATAATTTTCTAGCAGTTCAAATTTCATTCAGTAACATCTGTTAGCTGCCATTTGGTATCCTCAGGTGACACAAATGGACCGGAAAATTGTATATTGAGCCAGCTTTTTATTTTAAACAAGCAAAAAGTTATTCTACTCCAACTTCAGTATTCCAATGGCAGCATGAGCTATGATTTGGTCCTTGTATAGTTTTCATTAGGATGCCTGGTATTTGGGGAATTGGGGAATTGGACAAATTATGGTAGGCTCACTCTAAGCTAGGTTACCTGAGAATCCTGGCAGTGTTAATGAGTGCTCAAAAGAACTCCAGTCCATTGAAAAATTAAGTGCAATAAAGCAATTTAGAACTATGCTACCATTTCGTAAATCTTTCTTAAAAGATTCCTCTTCAGTTGATGTTCTTGCTCATCAGTGCTTCATGATTTTTTGAACTCATCTTAACTGCATCTATGGACTTTACAATCTATAATAAATGTGTGCCTGTACCTATTTTGATTAGGCTTGATGTCTCAGTGGTTAAAGACACTGAGCTTGTCAGCTGGAAAGCTGATGGCCCTGGTTCAAGACCTGAGTACTGGGTGACGGGGTGAGCTTCCATTACTTGCCCAGCTCCTGCTCACCTAGCAGTTCAAAAGCATGCAAATGCAAGTAGATAATGGTCACATACCATTTGACCATGAAAATGTCTTTGGAGAACACTGGCTCCCTTGGCTAAGAAATGGAGAGGACCACCGACCTATAGACTCAGACATGACTGAAAGGGAAAACCTTTATCTTTATCATTTTTTCAAAGCTTTGGATCATATTGATTTGGCATCCTTCAGTCTCAAGAGACTATATCATGCTATGAAAACAGTAACTGCCACTTCCCATGTTGTTTCAATGCTGTATGCAAAGCTGGAATGTCCTCTCCAGAGCACAAGGCCTGGGTAATTTAATATGGAGAATAAACTGTTAACACAAACAGCAGATCCACCCTCTTGACATCACTGAAATAGTCTAGTGGAATGGCAGAACTGATACAATTAGTTCCAGCTGTATCATAGGAGTTACCAGAATGTGATTGTACACAGTCAAAAACTACTTCCGGGACTCCGGCTCCGGATTATGCCTTGAGGTTGACTATTGCAGCCTTTTCTAATAATAGATATAGTCACAAGGCAGTGGAGGTTTGAAATCAGAGTTTCTCATTTCCTAGAAGAAGGTTCTACCATTTTATCTGCCATTGGGGCATAAAGCCCTCTTCCACCTTCAAAACTGTTGACCATCTTCTCCTGTAACCCTGAAAAGGGGCCCTTACGAGGTGCTACCAGCTGGACCAAGGTTTTTTAAGGAGTTATTACTCTTCTGGCACTTCTCACTCACAATGGATCACATAACATCTGATTCATTTTCAATGGTATGTAATTCATCTAGGAATATTATTATTACTTTAACAATGCAACAATTCATACCCGGAAAACCAGATGTTTGACAGAAGGTCTGTATTGCATGTTTATACAGAGGCTTTCTGAGTATATTGTCTGTAGACAACAAAAATATAAATCTTCCATTCCATACCATCCAGTCAGAGCTGAAGAAGCTTCTAAAGCCCCTGTCACACTGCACCAACGGATGCAAAGAGGATGTAAAACGGACAAAAAAGCTTGCCATCCGTTGGTTAACGCAATGTACTCACTGCCTCCGTTTTGCTTCCTCTCTATCCATCCAGCATCCGTCTATTGATGTTTCATCCGCCTCAGAAATTTTGAGCTGCCAAAACTTTTGTGCGGAAAATGTATCCAATTCGTCCGTTTCTGCATCCGCTACACATCCGCTACGCATCCGTTCTGCATCCGTTACGCATCCGCTATAATCCGCCAGGCATCCACTGCGCATCTGCAACAACTCGCATCCGCTCGGACACAGGGAGGAAGCAGAACGGACGCGGAACGGATGCCAGAATGGATGCCTAGCGGAAACAAAGCATTTAAAATGGAAAAAACGTTCGCAGAGGGGACCTATCTCGGATATTAAGGATGTCTACAGGATGCCTAGAGGATGCAAAGGGACACCTATACTGCCTATAAAAAGGGGGAGCAACACATCTGGATCTTACTTTCAGAACAGCAGCCCTGCGGTGCGGGACCTTTGCAGCCCTTCATCTGCCTCTTTCTCTTCCACAGCATCCAGTCATGCCCACCGTGGATCGTAACACAGTCCTTTTGGCAGCCACCATCCTTCTGCAACAGTGCGAAGCCATCTACAGGCTCTGTGAACTCTACTACGGGAAGAAAAAGGGGCGGCCAAGAAGTCTGGGTACGAAGATGGTTCACCAGAAGCAGCAGAGGACAGACTGTACAACAAGCTGATGGTGGAGCTCAGGAACGAAGACACTCGGCATTCCAGAACTTCATGAGGATGCCTCCAGCCATGTTTGACGAACTTGTGCAGCAGCTGACACCCAGGTTGACCAAGGCAAACACCAACTTCCGGCCCAGCCTGGACCCTGGGCTCAAGGTGGCACTCACTCTGCCCACCTCGGCCTCAGGACCACCTTACAGGAGCATGCAGTACGGCTGGAGGGTGCCAACAACACCATCAGCATTGTGGTCAGAAGAAGTGGTGCAGGCCATCATCGAAGAAATACAGCGAGGAGCTCCTCCAGTGCCCATCCACTGAAGAAGGATGGAAGAAAGTTGCAGAACAGTGGTATCAGAGGTCGCGACACTTCCCACACACCGTTGGAGCCATCGATGGGAAGCACGTGGCCTGCCAAGCGCCAGCCAAGTCGGGTCCACTTATTTCAACTCCAAGGGCTTCTTCAGCATCATCCTCTTCGCCTGGGTCGATGCTGACTACAAGTTCATGTACATCGATGCTTCAGGCAGCAGCTCATCTTCAGATGCCCAGGTATACAACGCCAGTCACCTCAAGGAGGAGCTGGAACGCAACCTCATCGTGAGCTTCCCAGATCCAGAACCCCTGCCCAACGACACCACAAGATGTGCCCTACTTCATCGTGGGGGATGACGCCCTTCTCCCTCAGAACCTACCTCATGAAGCCCTTACAACTCCAAATACCTCACCCGTGAAAGAGAGGATCTTCAACTACAGGCTGTCCAGGGCAAGGCGGGTGGGTGGAGAACGCCCTTTGGCATCCTGGCCAACAGGTTCAGGTACTTCTCACCCCCATGCAGCATCACCCACAGACCGTGAGGAGGCATCATGAAGCTTGCTGCATCCTACACAATCTCATGCGCACCTGCTACCCAGTCTTGCAGAACAGGCTCGTGGACCTCCAGCAAGGCAATTGGGGACATGGAGCCTGGGGAATGGAGGCAAGGGTGAAACCTGATAGACACTGTGGATGTGCAAGGCCCCAACAGAGCTTCACGTGAAGGAAGAAGCAGCGCAACCTACTGAAACACTGGTGCAAACTCCCCAGTTGGAGCGGTGGAGTGGCCAGACAGGATGATTAGATGCTTAATGGATGCTTCCTTCAGCCTGTCTCATCACACTGATGAGATTGGGCCATGTACGTTGAGTGTCCCTACAATGAACAGGGCATTTAATAAAGAGTTGTGCTTGTTCGACATGTGTGGATGATTGATTATATTGTTATTGATAATAAAGGGCCATAGGTGTGGCACTGGGAGGGTGACCATAACAGTCCCACTATGCTTGCACTGGAGGTTTATTCTATTCCAAAGCTATTCCCATCCCAAAGAGTATACCTGCCCATCCCACAGGTATCCCTGCCCATCCCACAGCTATCTTAACCCATCCCACAAGCATGCAAAGGCTTAAACCATTTCTAAAAGTTTCCACCAAGACTTTATTAAAAAAAAAGAAATGAAGCAAGTGTGTGAATAAAAATAGACTTTATGAACAACAAGCTATAAGAACAAAATGAGTCTCTGGCACTCCTCTTGGTCGCTCAGTCCCAGGGTGAAGGGTGCAGGTGCTGTGGAGGTGGCTGGGCTGGAGTGCTTGTCATCAGCTCCTCCAGAAGCAGAAGCAACAGAAGCCCCAGCCCAGAAGAGTGAGCCCGTGCTGCAGAAGCCCCAGCAGAACCAGGGGGGCGGAGTGGTAGCCCTGTCCCTCTTGCAAGGTCTGGCAGCAGATTGGCTGAGGCTTGCTGTGCCTTCAGCATGTTGTGAGGTTGCTGGGTGGCAGGGAGGCTGGCAGGAACCAAGGCTGGCAGGCAGGCTGGCAGGGAGGCAGGTACCAAGGCTGGCAGGAAGGCTGGCAGAGCAGGCAGGCACCAAGGCTGGCAGGCACCAAGGCTGGCACCAAGGCTGGCACCAAGCAGGCACAAGGCTGGCAGGGAGGCATGCACCAAGGCTGGTAGGAAGCTGGCAGGCAGGCAGGCACCAAGGCTGGCAGGCAGGCAGGCACCAAGGCGGGCAGGCCAGGACTGGCTGGTGGCAAGGCTGGCAGGAAGGCAGACAGCAAGCCTGGCAGGGAGGCTGCAGCGAGCTGGCAGCAAGGCTGGCAGGGAAGCTGGCCCAGGAGGCTGGCAGCAAGACTTGCAGGCAGATCTGCAGGCAGACATGCAGGCAGGACAGGCAGAGGCAGTCGATGTGTCTGGAAGCAGGTCTTTCCTCTGAATTGTGACCTGCTTCCGAGCTGCCTTCCGTTATAAATCCGCGGGGCTGACGCAATGCATCCTCCCCGCATGCCGCAATTAACACTGTGCATCCGCTAGGCTTCTGCTGTGCATTTGCTAGGCTTCCGCTGTGCATCCGCTTCATCCGCTGTGCATCCGCTCTGCATCCGCTGTATCTGTTCCACATCCGTTTGCTGAGGTCCCCGGAAGCCTAGCGGATGTGCCATCCGCTCCCATCCGCTTCCATCCGTTGGGCTTCGTCTTCCATCCGCTTTCCATCTGCCCTGCATCCTCCCCCTGTCCGTGTTATAGTTATCCGCTCTGGTTATGCAAATTTTTGCCCCTTTTGAGAGCGCATAACAATGGATGGAACATTTTGCTCGTCCGTTGTCTCTGTTTTGCATCCGTTGGGCAGTGTGACAGGGCTTTTAGATGAGAAGTGAAATATTTTCAAAGAAAAACAAAGTCCAGTTGCCTCTTGAAAGCACTTTTGGGAGTGTTTAGAAAACTGTAACTGTACAGTAGTAATAGAAATAGAGTACAGGATAAGAAAATAGCAATAGAAACCATTCATACATGTATGTTTGGATGTTTCACTTTTGTGCTTGTTGGCTTAATGACTGTTGCAAAAACTGATGTAAAATTAGGTATAGCCATGTGATGACCTGTTTTATGACCACCACAACTTATGACTGTAATCACAAGACTCAATTATCTGTACTATTCATTTAATAGCCCATATGATACATGGGCTTGCAATATATTAACATTTCACCTAGATTATCTGTATAAAATTATCTGTATAAAAGTTCAACTATCCAGTGTCTATTATTTTGTGGATAGAGTTTAAAAAAGATGTCATGACAATTAGTAATGAAATTAATTTTAATGATGTGAGAGTTTTAGTTCCATTTTTAACATTTGATAGAAGAGACTGTGACTATAGTTAAAACAATGAAGCAAAATTATGATACAAAAACAGCATCTATAAAGGTTGTAAGATATTTGCTTAAATAATATTACTTGTGTTTTTGAAGCTAAACAGTACTAAATCTGGATGCTGTCTCAGAATACTCAGAATACAAGAAAGATGGGAAATGATACATGGAAAATGTAATGCTGCAAAACATTCTTTTTTTATAACTAAAAAGAGTGATTGATCCAATTTATTTCATTCTTTGCTAACCAAATATTTCACAGAATAAAATAGATAAATTCATTGAATGAAACTAATTATTTCCCCTATTTATATCTACTTTTCTAAGATAGTTTTAGATACACGTATGCTATTACACGTATGCTATATACGTATGCATGTTTTTTGATAACATCTTGCAGGAATACATTGTGAAGAATAGGGAGGAGGGATGAAACTGGAGCCAACTACATCCGTGTATATCCTAAAGTGCCAGTGGCCATCTCTTTTTCAGAAGATGGATGTTTCTGCTTTTGAGTAGCTCTCCAGAGAGCTAATGGCTGACATGGCATTATTACCAGCTTGCAATGAGCTCCATTTTTTTAATGGCAATTTGTTACACTGGTTTGCCACACACCCGCTGCTTCCTGCTAATCCAATAATCTATATGAGAAAAGCAATTTGGCATTCCTTCTTCCCATCTGCCACCCATCACCTAATCTATATCTTAACTAACAGTGATTTATTAATGGCATCTGCATTAAGTACATCTTTGGTTGGCTGGCATCCCTTCTTTTTCTTTCAGACATGTTCCTTTGGCTACGTTTAAAAAGCAGAATCAGCAAGAAGATTAAAAACAACCACCAAGGATGAGATCAGATGCACTGCTATGATTCATTTAGATAATCTTCAGGCAGGCATGCACACACGCACACAGGCAATCAGTGGAATATACATCTTTTTCCAGCATGGAAGCCATTTCCCCAAAGCAATGTGTCTTTCTAGCTCACTGCCTAGCTCATACTTCTCTAGCCTAGATATCTTAATTGATGTTATGTCTGTTCTGTATAAATAATAGTAGACTCCAAATACCTCATTCTGATTGGTTAACAAAAACTAAATGGGATTGG